>OY856409.1:579227947-579365447 GCA_963693085.1 Alisma plantago-aquatica | reverse complement strand
AATAAGGGGATTTCAAAATAGCACCAACTTGGGCTACAAAGGTCCAATCTAGGTAATTTTTGTGTAGTTGGATTTGAAATTAAATCCTTCACATCATGACATATGTTGGAGGGAAATAAGAGTATGTTGGTGAGAGTCAGTTTCAATTGGATGATGGTGAGTTATGAAAAAATGTAACTTAGTTCAACGATGCAAATTATTATCACACATTGAAAATTGATCAATGAGGTGACCACAACTGGGTATCACAATACTCAAACTTATGAAATTTTTATCTAATTGAGAAAAAAAGTTCCCTTGATGAGAGATAAAGAATACAAAAGAGGGGAGAGAAAGTCAGGTTGACATAGTGCCCTTGTTCCTAATTTGATAAAACCATAGATCTCTATGTAGATGTTCTATAGCCTCTATGGTACATTTCAATACATTTGATTTTAAAACAAATCAATATAAATTTATTACTAGTATCCATTATTGCTTAACTTGTGGACATATGGTTTCAAAATATGGAAAGGATACCATGATAATGTTATGTATATATTAATGAGAATATGATCATATTTAGAAGTCATTTAGACTTCATTTGACACCTATATATTATAGAAACTAAATAATTTGAAAAATCTAAAATATCTAAAAATACACTCAATATACCTAGTTTTCAATTTCTATCCAATGATCCAATAACCTAAGGACTCCCTATTATGTTTCCATGGTTTATAGATCTATCTATAGCCATTACTTTTTATTCCTCACCTAATTATTTCTACAATAAGGACCTATATGGAACAAATTTTACTTGTCTTTACACCCCCATTACATTCAAATACATTGAACAATATATGGAGATTCAACCCAAAATTGATATTAATCGATCAATTGGACAACCCTATCTAGTCGTGGACTTGTTCCTCAATTTGTTTCGAACCCTATCAATCACCATTACCTCATAACACCTGTATCTACAAATAAAACTCTACCAACATGATTCTTTCACTTCCATAAACTATATTTTATCAACAAATCCCTCTCATTTCCCTTGGACATAGTTCCAAAAGTACACCTAACATATCCCTCCTTAAAATTTTGTGGAAGCATCCCAGGCCATTGCATTCTTCTCTAAGTCCATGACCTAACTTCTAAACACCACCACAATGTCCTAATACTTCCAACTTCCTTACTACATGGTGACGAAACCCCTATTTTCTTTCATTGTTAAACTTATATACCATTTCCAGTGCTTGACATAATCATTCAACATTTTTCATTGCCTTCACTTTCTAATTTCTATTGTATGCTGCTTTGGTCCTCTATTTGGGGACATTTGTTTGTTATAGAGCTTCTGTTCCTCCCCCATTTATTGTTTGACTCCCCTCTAGGAACCTTTGACCACCACAATACCTGAATCAAGGGTTGATGTGGCCAGAATGAGATTGGAAAGCCAATGAAACACTCCTTGGATGATGCCAAATAAGTTTGACCAAATTTTTATTAGAGATTTTAAGCTTTATGTAAGCATCTCACATAGGTTTTGATCAAACATATAAACTAGTGAGTCACTCATGTGCCCTTGAAAGATAATTTCCATTTAATGTGTTATACGTGCATTTATGGGTCTTTGCATGCAAATTTTGATATTTCAACTGCCCTACTGTAAGTAGGGTAAATTATATTTAACCAATAGTGATTTAATTAATGTGTCATTCCGTCTTAGGTTTTCTAAATACTTTTTCCTATTGTTTGAACCAACGACACCTAAAAAGAAAAATGACGACACATGGGTTTTTACAATTTGTGATTGGTCATGTATTATGAAAACCTCTCACTACCACTGATAAAAAAAATGAAAAAATAACCATTGGAGTTGATTCTTAGTAAGAAACTTATTTATGTTCCTTTAAAACCCTGATACTACAATACTAAACCTCCTCTTCCCAAAGAAGGAAAGCAACCCATTCAAGGACTATTTTAGCAATCTTTATAATAGAAGATTAAAGGCTAATGAGGAAGGTAATAATGCCCTTGCCTATCTATATAAGAACCTTATGAATTCACTACAATGAAGGATGTAATTCTTCTTAATACTTATGATTAGGGTTTGATAAAATTTAACTACAAGTTCATGGTAATATCAATTATTTAGGTGACACCTAGATGAATCAAGATCATGAAGATTGAACTAGGGATTTTCTTTTTTCTAGTTATATGATCACATTGTTGTTCAAAAATACCTTGATTGCTATTAGTTACTAATGGTACTTTTACACGTTCTTCATGATATATCATATATGTTCAAATCTTGAGATATCAAAAGATGATAGTAACAATGAGTTTTGGTAATTCATGGCTTAATTAAGTTTAAGATGACTGAACTATGGTTTTTGATTGACACAGGTAAAGTGGTCTCGCTTTTGTGCATATATACCTCAGTTAAGTGACTGTTTTTTAATTCATTTATGCATGTTATTCATCATTTATTATGTAAGTTCAATTCCAAAAATTTCTAAAGATGGTAATGCCTTAAATAACATTAATTACACCTCAACTATACCACTTTCAGGTTACTTGCTATATTTAAAGTCCTACATATATTATTCAAATTCATTAAGGTTAGTGGTAAAGCAATGAAATGAAAATTATGCTTAAATAATAGAGTGATGTTTTAAAAATATGATTCATGTTGAGTTACAAAATGATGTTTAACATTAAGAGGGATAAAACCTATGATAACTCAATGTTAAAATTCATTATAAATTTTATTAATAGAAATATAATTTAAATAAGTACTTTATGTTTCTTATGGTGAGTGATCCTCATGGGTCATTATAGGATTTGTAAGAAATTATGGGGTTTACTAGCATTATGTTCACCTAGTTAGATAGTACATAGAGAGTGCAATATGGTTATTTTTTAGTACATAGAGAATGCATATGTTATTTTTGTTCATTGTATATGAAATGAGATTGATATATTTAAAATTGATAAATTTAAATATTTCATATTTATTTAAAGGTCTACTTATACACAATACTATATACTAATTGTTGTTGTGTTTTGACATGGAAGTGAAGTGATATGTCCCCAAAATAAGAGCAAATTATGTTTGAGGTGTGCACTTCTGGAGTACCTAATCTCAAGGACATGTCCTGCTAGTGTGCCATTACATATAAAGTCCATAATGATCTTGACTAGTTGTAAACAATGAATTATATTTTCTATGTCAAGTTTCCACAAACAAACATATTTATCTAGATCAAATTTACATCATTGGTTTATATTTTGGATCTCATGTATTAGGGTTAATTTACATGAATATGAACAACATGCATCGTGTTTTTATTATAAGAACATGATGTATGCATCTAATTTCATTATTGTATGATATTTCATATATTTCCTTTATTACATATATCATTTTGTGTGACACATTTCCATGAAATGTGAACCATGTTATGGAAAACATGTGTTCATACATAATGTTACACCTATAATCTTGGATGGGGAGGTACCAATGTTGATACATGGTTTACCTATGTCAAAATATCAAGGTTTGGGTCATGAATGCTAAAGTCAGGTTTTAACCTATCATATTGTTGAGTAAGCCTCTTTTGTCATAACATAGTAATGTTAATGCTCAAATGAGATTACTAAACCCCATATTTAGGAATACCAATAGATATTGTATAAAATATGTTTAGTGTTGATTTGAGATGAATGTGAATAAATAATATATATTATTGTGTAATGGGACAATCTAGTTAGCTTTTTATCACCCTGAGCACCATAGAGTCTTAGCCTTTGAGTTCATATGGGAAATCTGAAATGGTATCACTTTTAGAAGCCGGTGGGTCATGTACAATTACCTAGATCTATGGATGTTGTGGCTGAGCTTCATTTATGGATTCCACGTGAGAGTTTATAGGACCTCACTTAGTAAAGAATACCTATAACTCTTATGTTTCTTGTGCGAGTACATGAACTAACGTAGTAGGAGTGTTGTGAATCTCTTTGCATGCATTAAGATTTCTTCCTTCACTTTTTATCTAGGGTTTTGATGTCTTACAAACATTTGTCCATGTGAATCACTAGTAATTGTGTGGAATCTCCCATGTTTCAACAAGTCAAATGGTCCATTCTGAGTAGGTCATTTGCCTTTGTGTCCTACTAGCTAGATGTGGCAAACTTGTAGTAAACTGATATTTTGTTGTTGGTCTCAACATGCAAAAAATGTATAGAATTAAATGATGATATGTTTTGACACATGTAAGAAACTATAGATTTATGAATGGCCAATGTAATTAGAGAAAAATGATAAATTTATCGAAGATGACAGTTATATATTCTAGATCATGATTATAATTTCTAGGCATCATCTCGATATATTAGCATGAACTACAAATGGTGAGTGGTAGACAATTTACTATATTGATCACAAAATGACTAATACTGATAACACTTCTCAATTTATATCTAAATAGTCATTTCATCTTTACTTTCAGATGAAGATTTTGAGAAGGGGTTGGTCAGTAATTCTGGGAATGGTTCTCCACACATTAGGCTTCATTTGAGAAGTGATAACATACAAGATTAATTTGGTGCCAGGTGCATGGATCTGCATATCTAGGAATAGGAGGAAGATGGGATTCGTTACATCATGTAGGGAATTGAAACAGAGGGATCTTTTTTCACACATCCACTTTATCTTATCACAAGAAACTATGGGAAAACACATTAAAAGAGAAGCAGAAAGGGGGATCATATCAAGATTCATCACAATGGAAGATATAGACTCTTTATATGTCATGTTTGCTAATGATATCATCTTTTTCATTAACTTAAATTGTAGATTATAGATACAATTGAGGCAGTCTTAATGACATATACCATTAGTTTGTGACAAAAATATATAAATAGGATATGCCATTTTTATGGGTCTTTCACCAAATAATAGGAGGAGATTTATCATGACATCATGGATGTGTGCATGAAGTTTTTTACCTATTAAATATGTGGAGTTTCCTTTCATACAAGAAAGAATTAGGGTTAAATATTATGATGGCTTCAACGACAAGATCACTATTATGTTGTCATCAAGGGATGAGAAGATGTTATCTATTCTAGGGAGGTTGACAATGATCAAGTCAGTCCTAACAACGATTCCCCTTCATAGAATGGGTGCATGCACAATCCCTTTCCTTAGATTTAAGATTATCAAAATAAAAATAGTGAATTTTTTGTGTAAATCTTCAAAGGGACCTAAGAAAATGCACTAGGTTAGTTGTGATAGAATCATGTCCCATTTAGCTACATGGAGTTTCAACATTACTAGACTAAGGGACAATATTAAGCGTTGGTTATGAAAGTGGCTTGGGACATTCTACAACGTGAATATTTGTGGACCCAATTTTGTAGAGAAAAATAGGGCAGTATGTCTTGGGGTTGGGTGAGGAACATCCCTAGTTCCTCAAGAAAAGTAATTGAGACAAAGTTATTTGGAAAAGAGTTTGGGTTAATTTATAATTTTTTGTAAAGAACACATGGTGGGAGTTAGGAAGAGGGATTTTTCCCTTTAGATGGATCTTAGAATGATGAGAGAATGAGGTACTTTAGGAAGGAGATATTACAACCAATCCTAGCATTGAGAATCATAGACTTCATACATATAGATGGATCTTGGGATAGAGAAGCATCTGATAGATCTATTAAGGAAGAAGGGCTGGAATCCCTATATTTAGTACAATAAATTATTCTTTGGTAAAGGATAATCCCAATTGGACTCTCATACAAGATGATGATGTCTCTCCTAGAAAAATGGTAGAATATAATATATCCAATAGACATGACCAGGGAAGGGGATACATTTTTGGGTTCTAAAACAGTTGAATATGGATATATAGACCAACCTTTCCTTATAATTAGGTCTATCTTTAATTATGTTAGTATTGAATCATCTTTATTTTATAAATTAATCAAGATATTTGGATATGAGGAAATATAATGTCTTAATAAATAACTTTTTATATGAAGTTGATGATAAATTTATTAGTTAAATCTTCAATTGGGACTTAAATATAAAAATTTCCCAAAAATTAGTTTTGATCTTAATTTGACAATATGTTATCTTCATAGAATTTTTGAATAAAGGAAAATATGTAAATATGACTTATTATATCAAATTGTTTTAAAAAGGGAAATAAATACCTAAACACATACTCATCACCTTTGCAAAAAATAAAATGTGAACATTTTTAGGAAATAATTTTTCGTCAAGATCATATTCCTCACGTCTTGTTTATCCTACCCAAAAGTCTTCATGATAATATGACATCTTTTGATATCCCATTAAAACTTAAATAAGAAAGGATATTTCCTTCAAGTGCTGACAATGCTATCATAATTGCTTTAGGTTGGCCAATCTGCTCCCACCCTCTTCTCATCTTGGTACTAAGCAGATGCTAGTGTTTGGTCCTAGAGAGAGGAGAGGTTGTGTCCAAAACCATGGCAGAAGGGGGAAAACCTCTCAAGGCCGGCCATCAGAATACACCAACACCTTGAAAGGAGCTTGTGTGATTGATAGTTCACATGAGAAATAAGAAGAAGGCAACAACAAAGTTGTGCTACCTCTGTGGAAGGTGAGTCGATATTGACATGACTGTAGAAGATGAAAATGTCTCCACACCATGATTGTCCTATAAAGAGGCAATCACAAGGAACCCTTGCAGTACCCTCACGTATTTAACCCAATCTTGCATTATCTTCTGTAGGACACAAACATCAACATAGATCTTACAAGCATCCTACCTTTGTTCTCAATAAAAAATGAAACAATTCAACCTCTTCCTAAACCTTGGAAGTACACCATCATTGTCAAAGAGATAGGGATCGATCTATGGTTCCAAGCCCTTGTCAACAAGATATACCTTCTGTGGAAGCCATCCAAACAATTTTGTGTGATAGATCTTGAGAATGGATACTACATCATCCAATTTTCCAATCGTGAAGACTATCTCATCACCATGAAGGGTGGACCATGGTCAATTTTTGGCAATTAACTTTTAGTATAATGTTGGACCCCGTCCTTTCGACCATGAAAACTGATATGCGGGAAGCTAGTTGTGTGGGTTTGTATCCCTGATTTTCATGTGGTCCTCTAAATTGCTCTAGAAGATAGAGACATGATAGGGAAGATGATTAAGGTTGATTCCAACATATTATAAGAAATCGGGGTAAATTTGTAAGAATTGCAGTAGAGGATGACACATCTAAGCCACTACTCCCACAATATTAATTAACAACGAGCACTGTAAGATCTAATATGAAGACCTATCTATGGTCTGCATGAAGTGTGGAAGACTAGGCAATGTTGATATTCAGTACAAGCATGGGGTGGATCATGCCATGACTAGGAACTTTCCAATCCCCTTCCCTATACTAGGCATTACACACACCAAGTCTATTCATGCTTAAAAAACTAAGAGGCACAATCCAAACAAGCAAGATAAGCCTAAGAAACCTGCTACAATGAATGCATATGTTGAGAATGGATCTAAACAAAGGACTCTTAGACAATCTTGGTATATAATGACGAGGCTGTTCCCACTTATGAGGAAGATGACTGGGATATAGTCACAGGGAAGAAGAAAAAAGGCTTTCCAAGAAGAAAGTTGAAGTTAGCAACAAGCCACCAACAAGTCAACATGATTTCCAATCCAACACAACAGTTCACCTCTGTGATGAAAAGATCATCTCAGGTAGGAAACAAAATGTTCCCCAACAGTCATCCTACCAGTTCTAAGCTAGTAAGGCTAGCACAAGGGAAGCACCTCACATCCCACTTCTCTACAAAGAGCAAGCTGTCAATGGCTACATGATGCTTAGAAATAGGAAAATTGTGTATCAACTTATCAATAGCCTAGATAGAGTTAGGAAGAAGGGTCAGATGTATGAACTGCTCACTAATGTGGACGACCCACACAAAGACCAGTAGAGTAGGTCAGGCACTCCCTAGAATTTGGCGAGGATCCAGGACCTTCATCTGTTCACAGTGACGACAAGAAAGGGGAAGTTGAACCCGTAGGTGACGATGAGTCCACATGACTGTGTGCAGACCTCAATTAGGTTGTACAAAGGTATCCATAGATTACAAATTCTTGTTGTTATTGAACCAAACCGTAGAGGAAATGTTTCTGAGGATATCATTCAAAATCTCGATTCCCCCTCCTCTCATAGAGTCAAAGACACTAGATTCTCAAAGGGGGTTTGGCTAATGTGGGATAATAATAAGTGTGATGTTGAAATTATTTGCAGCCATCACCAATTCACATTTCAAGGTGGAGAATAGTTGGTTCCTCACTGTGGTTTGTGCTAGCCTAAGTCCCTTTAAATGAAACCTTCTCTGGAACATGCTTGAAGAACTATGTTTGAGCATTCAGTGGCATGAATGGTCATGGATGACTTCAAAATCCTTTTGAACATCAATGAATAGTGAGGGAGCTTGTACTTTGACAAATATGAAAGTGCCCCCTTCAACTCATGTCTCTGAATACATGACTCTATGAGTTGAAGTCCCACGGTCCGTTCTTCACCTTCTAAAGGGGATACCTATAAGAACGCCTGGACAAAGCTATTGCTAATTCACAATGGCTTATCAATCATCCTAACACCACTTTCACACTGCTCCCCCAACTGGAATCTAACCACAATGTGCTTATTCTCTATTATATGAAAACATTCAAGAGGAAGGTTGGCTTATTCAAGACAAAGGTGACATCATAACTCATCCCTGAGTTCTAGGGAGATGTCCTACCTCACTAGAATAGAGACACTAATTTTTCTGATGCCCTCTCATCCTTCAAGCACCAAGCCATGAAGTGGGATGCCAATCAAAGGCACCAACATCACAAAGAGAAACATAAGTTGTTATACCATATTGATAGATGTCAGGTATGTGAAGGAACCTCTTTATCTTCCTCTTCTAATATATATTTGATGGTGCTCTAGGAAAAACTTAATAATCTCCTCCTTCAAGAGGAAGATGGCTAGAAACAATGTGGCTACATAGATTATCTCCAATATGAAGGCCAAAACACAAAATTCTTCCAAAGCAATCTTAGGAAGCGTAGGCACTACAATAAGATTACTAGTCTTAAGAAAATGTAGGGATGATGGGTCACCTCTACTCCACACATCAAAAAGCTCATCCTGCATTTCTTCTCCAATTTGATGATGATGAAGAATCCCCCTGTACATGCCATTGTCAACTATGGTAGCTCATTTCCTACCATCTCGAGCATCAAGCATCAATAAATGGTGGCCCCATCATCTAGTGAATAAATAAAGGGTGTTATGTTCTTCATGGCCCCTTATAAGTCTCCCGAGCTTTGAGTCTGAGAATATTTCAGTTGACATGGAAAACTCCAATATGGTGCTTATTCCTAAGGTGAAGGACCTCAACCACGTGGTGACCTCCAACCTATTTCCCTTGATAATGGTTGTTTCAAATTGATATCTAAAGTTCTATTTGAAAGGATAAATCCCTTCTTAAGCTCATGGATTTCTCCTACCTAGTGAAGTTTCATTCCTAGAAGAGCCATAGGAGACAATATTCTTCTTGTACAAGAGGTTATACACTTTATGAAAGTCAGATTATCAACAAAAAAGTGGATGTGAATCAAGCTAGACCTCACCAAAGTATTCGATCGAATGACTTGGGACTTTATACATGACATTCTTCAACATATGACTATACCCAAGAAATTATGAAGAATCATCATGCAAATCATTAATTCAAGCAACAGATCCATCTTGTGGGAAGGAGAACCTATATAAGAATTTAAATCTTCTCAAGGGGTCAGACATGGTGACCCTATAAGCCCCTATGTGTTTGTCCTTTACACAAACTGACTCAGGCAATCTATTACTAACGTTGTGGAAGACGGGTCCTATAATCCTATTGTTCTCTTCAGAGGTGGCACTAAGCTTTTTCATGTTCTCTTTTATGATGACATCCTCCCGGTGATGGAAGCATATCTGAATGAGGCCACAATTATCAATAACTTGCTCAAAGCCTTCACAACAAACTTGGTCAGGTAATAACTCACTAGAAATCCAAATGCTACTTTAGTTTAAATATCTTCATGATAAATATCAGAGCAATCAACAGGAAAGTGGGTATTGTGTGGACCCAAGATCCAGGGAAATACCATCTTGCCCCTTCATCATCAAGTTAATAAGTCTACTCATGCTAATATTATCACTTCAATTTGGGATCATATGAATAGTTGGATAATGTGGCATCTTTCCCTATTTGGTTGCATTGTTCTTGCCATATCTACCCTATAGGCGCTACCCACTTACTCTATGCAAACAATGTGCATGTGTCTACAAATCTATGATGACATCAATTCACACACGATTCATTTCATCTAGATTAGCAAATGGAACCAAAGGAAGTTTCCTAGAAGAAGGTATCATCTAGTATGGATATCTGGGGCCTTAGGATCAAGGATGTCTGGGACCAAAACCATTCACTTATGTTAAAGAATGTATGGTCTTTTATCAATCATTTCTTAAATAATTTGGTTCAAGTGATGAAAGAGAAGTATGTATAAGGTAGTTCATTCCCAAAGAATCCATGTTCATTTGCTTGGAGTTTCATCAAAAAATGTGTTCCAAAACTACAATCTTTGAGATATAAGATTATCAACAAAATCATGGACACTTATGTGTTGAAGGATGCTTAGATCCATGGTAAATCTGTGAAAAATTACCAGAGTGACTTTGAGCCTTCTGCATACCTTGTTTCGCACAGTGTGAATTCCATGTCACTAGGAGCAAGAGAATGGGATTGGACTTCATCCATGCCTATCTTCTTGAGCAAACTTGGAATGTTATCACTTATACACCTCCACCTAATGACTAAGCTAGACCTGACCTATGAGGTTCGCCTCGAATTGAACAATCTCTTGAAAACTCACTCGGCCCACCGTTGGACCAAAAGAAAAAAAGAGATCTACTGTGTTGGACCTTGGAAACATATTTGAAAAAAATGTTGCCTACACATATTTATGTTTTCATGTAGCTACTGTACCATCGAGCCATTCTCATTGATGTGGAGAAATGTAGGTGTTACATTGAGGTGAATGTTGAATGCCCATGCCACAACACCCATGACACCATTCTTCATGCTTTACATGATCGCATGCTCAGTTCCCTAATTTGGGCCAAAATCAACACAAAACCAGCCCTCCTACTACTCGACGAGACTGAATGGATTCACCATATCATGAGCAGTTTCTCCACCGATGAGGCATCCTTCCTGAAGAGGTGTGTTGTATGCTAGAACATCTAGAAATATAGGAACAAGCATATCCACCAAGGAACTCTAAAACCAGTTTGTAGTAAAGTCGACTTCATAATAGAGCGTACTTCCACCATACTCAACCTCCCCGGTGCTCTAGGCAACACCACTACCAAGACTGCTTGCATTGAGCTCCCTCATATTACCCCATACTTTGCCATGTTCACAACTAAAACTTAATTTACCACAAAATGTGATGTTGGCATCAGGATCCATGTGGTGGGAATGGATGGGAAATGTACAATGGGACTTGGTTTCCCTATAACAACTACTTCAGTCGTGGATGCCAAGATATACATCCTAAATTCCCTTGAGAATTCTTGCTTGAAACAACAAGAAGGGACACTCATTTTGTTTGATTCACAACTAGCTATATCCATTATGAACAACCAAAGTCCTGAGATGGTGAAATTCCTTCCTTAAGTCAGATTATCTACAATGAGAGGAAGTGTATTGCTCCTCCATTGGTTTAACCTACATACAACACATCAAAAACCAAGTTGCTGATTCTATAGCTAAACAAACCTTTTTTAAAAGCTAGTTATTCATTTATTAGTCAATAAGCCTCCTTGGATAAATCAAAACCATGACATTGTACTAAGTACAGTTCTATATTCATTAGAGAACACGAACAATAACAATTAATCTCTAGTTTCTCAAAGAAAATAAGTAAGGATATTAATTGGTCACATTTGACTTAATTAATATCATCAATCCATATAATTTATGTTTATCCCCTATTGTAATGCTTGATTTTCTCTACCTCTCTCATGAGGACCTCACATCTTCCCTTTTATCAATTGACAGATCTGTCTGGTTGTAAACAATGGTCATCCTTCATTTTCTCTCCTTTTTCTCATCATATTATTCTCCTCTTCCTCTCTGCCCCTCTTCCATATATGTTCTCTTGTTGTTTTAGCCTCTCATATGAAACCCTAGCCACTACCACCTCTTATTCATCCACCTCCCACTGTAATAGGCTATGTTGTAGCCATCACCAATAGACCAAGTGTGGAAAGGTGTGGTTCTCTTCCTAAGGTCTTTTATTCTTTCTCCTTTCTTCACACCACAATTGTCAACACCATTGAGATCATATGCAACCGCCAAATTCTTTTCTAGTTGTTTTTCTCATCTTATTGATGACCTAGTACTTTTTTATAGTGCCATGGTCTCCACTAGCAGACACCAAGTCTTGCTTCCCTACTTTACATACGGTTCTTCCATGTATCCCCACCATCATCACTTTGAGCCTAAAAATTAATAACATATATTAATCATGCTTCTTCACACTACACCACCACCTCCAAGATCTGGAGGAAATTTGGAGACCTGTAGTAGCCCGAGTTAGGGTGATCAACACATTGGTACTGGACGCCTGCTTCATAGCACACATTTGCATGTAGGTTGATAATCATTGATAGTTAGTATCTCTCACCTAAGGTCTATGTTCCCTCCCATATTATAGATTATGGAAAAGCTAACTAATTATGATGTGAAGATAACCCTAATGTCAAATATATAAATATTAATCACATTAATAGCTTAGATTAGTAGGTCCATGCATTATAAAGATTGGTATAAGAGTGGTGTACATATTAAAATATAAGTGCTCCATTGCCTATTTCAATGGATGGCCTCTTGTAATCATTCCATCATCATATTGATACATAATTAGGATTTAATGGTTATCTAGATGTCTAGAATGTTAGATATATGAATATAGATATATTAGAGAACCCAAACCATCACAACTAGTTGTATCATGATTATGTGTACATGCATATTGTATATTGATTAACATATCAGTAAACAAAGTATTTTGAAATTTGGTATATGTTATGGACATTACCTAAATGTTGTTGTTAATCGTGTTTAGTGATATTCCTATATGATTTATACAATGTGATTGGTGATATTTATATTGGATTTAGGAAGTATATTATCTAGCATTGAATTAAATAATAAATAAAGGAAAGAACATAATAGAAATCAATTTATAAACATATTTATAAATGTCTTAAATAGAAATAGCTCATAGACTCTATTGGAAAACTAATACCCTAGATATTCCTAACAAGAATATTATCATAAATAATACCTAATCCTATTCGTTACCCTCTATATGGATGTTTCTAAGAATTAAAGACCCTAACTCCCTACTTTAAGGAAACCAAACTAGGGTAATATATACTTTGATTAAGAATGTTAATTGTAGATAATGTTTTTATCAAACACTTATTACTTTGAGAATGATGAGATGTGAGTTTTAACCTAGAAACAAGGATATTCATGAAGACTAGGTATGTGAAAGTTCTATTTAAATTTGGGTGTTCATATGATTATAGACCCAGTTTACCATATTGAGGAATTTTTTTGTAGGTTGTCTATTCTTGATACCTAAATTGAACTTCCTAGTTTTGTGAATTATAAATAAGTTATCCCAAAACATTGAACCAATATTTAAATTGGGTCTATGACCCCACATTCCATAAATTTTGGATATTGATAATGACTAATGACCAGACTATCATACATGCTACTCTATTGAGCATACTTGACATTAGACCAAAATATATGGGGTAGTGGTGGTTAGGCACAATCAATAATATGTTTTAGTGTGCATTTTCAAACTAGATCATGTGTTTCAACCCAAACATTTAGGCTATGATCCTATGGCATTGTGGTCGTATTTTAGGTATCTTACTCTATTTCATGTATGGATACAATTGTATTATTTTATGCAATTGTGGATTGGTTAATGTTAAGACTCTTTATGATCTCTTAATGCTCTTATGAACAAATTCCTCATTATGTTATATATTTTTAAATCAAATTACCTACATCATGGTAGCCTCATATTGAATGGGAATCCCCTTTTGTACTTACCTACCCTATAATGCTTGAATATCTACTATGTAAATACAGAGTAGTTTCTAACTCATACCTTTTGTTTCCTCTCCTAGGTGTTATTCCCAAATCATCCAAATGTATGTTTTTTAGGGAATGATGATTGGGGATGACCTCAAACCTTGACTATGCACTTTGAAGGATAGCTTGAGATGTCCATATTTCCTCTACATTGGTCCTTTGTAATACTAAAATGTACTTTTATCTTTCTATAATACCACTCTTGAGGTGAGGCACCATATAATGATAGTAAAATTGAAATTTTAATTTTTGGTGGTGTTATACAATGACTCTATCTATATAATATACTTTTTCCCATCATATCTCTGGGTTGTTACTTAATAAAGTAAGGAGTGGATCCCCTCTCGGGTCCCACTTTTATAGTATGGTATCAGAGTGAGGTTGTAGTGGGTGTATCTAATTATTCCAAGTTATACTCTATTATTCGTATACTTACGCCTTTATTTGGCAGTTAGGTGACCCTATGTAGAATATTGTTGTACATTTTGTAAGTCAAGGAATACCGATTAAAATTTCAATCCCTATATAATTTGGTCATTACCACTCGCCAAACAATTTATGCTGATGATACTCAAATTTTGGTAACCCTTATCATACCCTCTCCATGGTTATGAAAAAATTTCTTACGTGAAAGTGATTAGTTCCTTCTCCTTCCTTACGGGTTGTAAGTTCAACTAATATTATGTGCAGGCTTCATGAACATTCATGGCTAGTCTTAAAGCTAGTCCCCACTTAAGAATCTTTTCTTTATTTACTTTTAGGTGTTCCTCAACTGCATTTACTTTTAGAATGAGAATCCAAGGATAAAAATGTAGGGCTCGTCTAAATTATTAGAGTTATGATGTAGCTCCATTATAGTTAGACAACTATTCCTCAACATAGTTTCTTCAATATAATTTTACCCAAATCTCTATAACTAGGCATCTGATAGGAGTTGAAATCATGTAGTAGGAAACCATGTTTTCCTCCCATGATATATGTGAAGAAATGTTTTGGTATGCTCTTATATATGTTCGAAGAATTAGACTCTCATAATGGGATGAAGTAATGGTAAAATAGGTATTATATGTTGGCATGGTTAAACTTATTGACTTGGTTCATGTGTTGATTTAAAAAAAATTATGTATTGTATTGAACATTTTTCATCATAAAACTTATTTTTCATTGTTACACTATCTATACAAAAAAGCTAAAAAAGTTTTTTGGATTTTTACTAATGGTTTATTGGACCAAGTCACCACAATATGAAGTTTCAAGTAGAAGGAAACCCCTTAGGAAATCATCCCTTGATTATTTTGGTCAACGATGAAACCCTATAACTAATTATGGAACAAGTGGTAAGAAGAAGTCTTGGTTATAAGTGACGTAGTAGATTTACTATAACCTGCATATTCAGATAGTTAGGTTTATTGTAGGTTAATCTTTCATGGGGTAGAGTCTTGTACCTTAGTAGAGTATAAGAATAATTTGACTTTAGGATTCTGGAGATTAATGATGGATGTACTATCTAACCCATAGGAATGTTCCTCAATAAATGTCACATAAATATAATTATTCCCTAAACAGGGTAATTTAAAATTTTTAACATGATACCATAGACATGTTGGTTAATCTAAAATGAATCCAAACAATAAGATGTGTTTTTCATATTAAGGTCAATTTCTAGATTGGGTGAACCCAATTGGCTAGTAGGAAGAGAGTAGAAAAAGAAATAAATAATTTGGTAGATCAAACATATGAAAAGTTGATATCCATGGTCTTACGCTCAAACTCATTTTCAGATCTTTGGAAACTAAGTTAAACATTTTCATAGATTATAAACATAATGAATATATATCATGACCCCCATGATTATTAATAAAATCAAGTGATGAAAAATGATGTAAACAACCCATCTCGAAGAATCCTATCACAATGGATAATTTGGAAAGTACCACAAACATTGTGTATTTTGGTTGATATCAGACATACTGGTGAGATAGATTTGACTAGGTAGATTCAGGGACGAAATCCTTTTTAAGGATGAAATTTTCAAACATACTTCAATCTTGTTATATATATCAACCTTTCATCTCCTTAGGTCTATGTTTAATTATGTTAGTACCAAATCATTTTTCATTGGAATAGATTCATTATGAGTATTTAGATACAAGAAATAGTAATATCTTAACAAATAACCATGTAGTCGATGTTAATAATAAATTAATTATTTAAGTCTTCTTCTAGAGATTAATTATATAAATTCTCTAAAAATATTGTTTGGCATTAGTTTAAGGATATAAATTTTTTCATAGGATTGGAGCATAAAGGAAAAAAGATAAACACAATTTATTATGTCAACTCGGTTTGAAAACATTAAATAAATATATAAAATGCATATTTATCATTCCCTTATAGAAATAAAATACTAAACCTTTTCAAAATAAGAACTTGATTTTTAATCAAATTATCCTATCAATAAATTTTCACATGATATAGAGATATATCCTTCAGCCCCAAGATTGAGTCTTTCATATGTATTTGGATCTCTTATTGTACTAATAAATAATGCAATGAATTTTTGGTTTTAGTGGTAGTGTATCCAATTGAATATATATTGTACATAATTTAGTGTATCTAGCATCTAATTCAATGCATGTCACACTTTTCTTTCTTCTAATGAAAACATAGGGAAATCATATTCAACTCATTCGATAATAATAAAAGAAAAAGGTTAGTATAAAAGTAACACTATTCAAATTCTACAAAACATATTGGCCCTTAACATGGGCTTCATATCTAAACTATCACCAAAATAAAAGTAAAACTATTCAAATTCTATAAAACATATTGGCCCTTAACTTGGATTTCAAATCTAACCTATCGCCAAAAAAACATTAGACCATGTTATGTTATCTATATGTATCATAGAGAACTCTACAAATTGTTTTAATATGTCTTTTAATATAGGACGTGCCAATACCATCTAGTCTTTAAAACCCCCTAATTGGAGGAGGGAACTATGCAAGCCTAAAGAATCTATAGATAGAGATCAAGTCCATTTTGTACTCAGCAAGCCAGTTCAACAACCACTTGGTTGTTCAATATATAGTTCTGCATTGCCAATTGTGTCTATAGAAAAAGAAAATAATATACAAAAAGAATTTTTCTATCTCCATGGGGGATGTTCTACACCTTCAATAACCCTGACTAATCTTACATTTTCTATCCATTCTATAAGTTTCCTACTAGTATTTTGATACATAAATCCAATCCCCTTTACAACTCCACCAGGATACATCCTAGATGGTCTCTCTCCAAAACTAGACATGTGAAACCTTTAGGCCCCTTTCCCTCATGATCCATAATAATACCCCCATTGCTCTCTCTCGTGTCCTCTCACTCACATTTTTCTAAGATACTATCGCCAGGTTAGGCTTAATGGTCACAATCATTGGTTCAAGACACCAATACTCACTGCATAATAGTTTCCTTACCTATACTACTTCTAGGAACCCTCTATCTTTTAAAAAAAGTAATGTATCTCTGTTCCCGAACCACGTGTAGAGTTATATCCTTAGTACTATTCCTAGATAACAACTTGGTTGTATGCCAAAGGATGTTGTGATTCATCTTCTTTCTATCGAACCTATTTGCACATCTTCTACTCATAGACACATTATTATAATTGGTGCAAGATACCTCATACTAACCCTACCCATGTTGCTAACTAATAGATGTCCAACACACTCTAAATACATGCTCCGAAAATAGTAATATAGAGAATATATTATTACCCCTAATGATATTAACATTTTCCCATGTAATTGTAGCAACTTCCCCCATCATAAAAAGATTATCCATTGTCTCCTCCTTATGGTACAACAATCACATTTGGAATCTAAAATAATATTACAATACATGACACGTTCATCTCTGAGTAAGGCTCTATTTTTTAAGCTCCCAACAAAAACATTGATTTTAATGGGTAATGCTAGGTCCTAAATCCAAGGCGGTCCATGAAAAGAGACCAATACTAACCTAACTAAAGAATAAAACCCTTCAATCCAAATACATGAATATATATGATTGAAATGATATAATTTCCTCAAGTATGACATATTAAATAGAGTCATTATATAAAAGTTCACTATTTTTAATTTTATTCTCATTGTATATTTCCTCACCTCAGGGTGGTATTACAAAAAGATAAGGATACATCTAAGTATTATAATAGACCAGTGCAGAGGTAAACTTGACCATCTCAAAATATCCTTCATAGTCCATAGTCATTTGGTTAAGAGTCCTCTTGGGTCATAGTTCTCTACAACTCCTACATCTAGGTTGTTTGTTAACAACACTAAGACAAGGAAAGAAAAGGTGTGCTTCATAAACTAATGTGTATGTGCATAATAAAATATTTTGGCAATTACAAGCTAGTAAGTATAAAATAGGGTATCCTATGTAAGAGGGGGATAAAATCATGTAGGTAAGTAAATAAATATTAAATAGGATCATGAACATTTTTGCATAACACCATTTAGACTTTATACATATTCTTAATCAATCTACACTTCCATAAAATAATATATTTGCATGAATAATGAAAAAGACTATTACACTTAAATATGGGCCAAAACACCACATGATCATGGCCTAAAAGTTTGTTTGGAAATACATGTCATGGGTAGGAAAAGAGTTCCCTAATATATAAATATTTTTTCTGAAGCATTGCTATAGTAGATATTTATTCTAACATTATGCATTCTCAATAGAGTGGAAAAACATATAGTTTAATCATTATTCATTTATCCAAAGAGCATGGCATGTGGGCTCATATACCTAATTTAAAAAATGTGCTCATAATTTTAGGAGAATTCAGATGATTATAATTTGTAAAACTTGGGAGTTTAATTTTCATATAATAAGGAAATGTATTCAATAAAGTGCTTCAATGTGGGAAATTGGGTTTAAAATCATATGAAAGTAGATATTTAATTAATTTGCAAAAATTCTTGATCTTTACAACTATATATATCTCTAGGGTTGAGACTTATAGATTGTACTATTTTACCTAAAATTATTTATACACACATTAATCTACAACTACTCATATATAAATAAATGTATAGCTAACTCTAGTATTGATAACCTAACATGAAATTTTTTTGTTTATAATTCTTAAAAACACCCATACATAGGGTAAGGTATAAATAAGCTATTTTTTTACTAGAATATACTTATTAGAATTACAAAGGGGTTTATTTTTCCAAGAAAAGTATGCAATATATTTCGAGTTAAGAAATCTATCTATCTATCTATCTACATATATATATATATATATATATATATATATATATATATATATATATATATATATCTGTGTGTGTGTGTGTGTGTGTGTTTATAAATGCATTTTCTTAATGGCTTTCCTTCATTTACTATTTAGTTCAACATAGATGAATATACTTACGAAATCCACAATAAATATGATCAAATACATGTATATTCATCTACAAATTTTCTAGCATAACAAGATCAACATTAATGTTTAGGATATGTTTCATAACCAATATAAAATTTCAAAATTATATAATAAATGATATTTTAACATGTATATATGTATAAATCATCATGATACAATTAGTTAAAATGTTTTGGGTTCTCTAATTTATGTATATGCATATACCACACGTTTTGGACATCTAGATATCCACTAAATCTTGCATTCTTTGTTAATATCATGATGGTAGGCTTACAAAAGGCTAAGAAATTTATATATAGACTTTGATTTATTAATACCCTAATACACACACCATGTTATACAATGTATGTAATGCATGGACCTACTGATCTGAATTAGCAATGGGACTAAGCCTATTGGCCTCCTCGGTCCTCTAGTCGATTGAGTTGACTCATGTAAAACATCTTATCTTTCCAAACAAAAATTAAAACTATCATATTCCATATTATATTGTAAAAGGGAAAATCTCAAGTTACATTCGGTAATATAGGAAGAAAAACATTAATTTACATTTGGAAAGGAGGGGAAGAGATCGGTATGAAAACTGAATAACAATAGGAAATAAACCAAACAACCAAGTGCACACATCCACATGGGTTTTGGTCATAAGCACACATACATCCACCATAAAAATGCTTTAAGGACTATATATATATATCTGTGTGTGTGTGTTAGGATTATATTGGGTATTTAATCAAATATGTACATTATTCATTTTAATATTCATACCGTATGAAATGAAACAAATCTGATCACATCGATTTATATCCCTGATACATTGTAAATTGATGTGGTTCTGATAGAATTGTTGGGGAATAGGGAGGGTAGAGAAGGAAGTGACAAAAAAATTGTCCCTATTCCTTGACATAAGATCACGTCAACAATGATGTGTCTAGGAAAGAAGGTAGGAAGAGGTATACTTAATCCTGGAGCAAGTCCAAAGACTACTCTTGCTTGGCATTGTGCACTCTTTGCAAGATGTATACAGACAACTGTTAGAGATGGCCTCGTGCTACACCACCATAGATGATGGTGGTTGTTGTCATCCTAGAATAATGAAAATGACATCCATGCCTCTACATAGTCCACACGGAACACCAAGAACTCCTCGTTGCTCTACCAAAGCTAACGGGAAGGAGTTGTCCCTTTGATGTCAATGTGCTAGCATTCACTACTCTCCCTTGTACAGATAAGACTTGCTCAGACTCTCATGTTACCAAAACTGCGAGAGGATAATAATTTTCAGAGCGTATTGTTGTGTCTCCTAAAAGCCTTCACTACCCCTCTATTTATAGGAGGGACATGTTCAGAGTTTCTAGATTAATTGCAAGTCAAAGAAATGTATTTTCATGAATTTCTAACTGATGCGAATCACAAATCACTCTATTCAATTCGGAACCACTTGGTTCATTTCAGAACCAGTCATCTCACATGTGAAATGGTTGATTCAACACTTGAATCGGTCGGTTCACTTTATTTCCTATTGGAAAATAGATTGTGATGTCAACATCAATCCTTGATCCAATCATATTGATCGCTCAACCTGTGACGACCCCAATTTCCATATACGTTCCATAGTGACATCCATAGATATGCGTGCACTCATATTTATAAATGTCAAAATGGAAAATATAAGAGATTAAGGTAATCAACTAAAATTAGAGATCAAGCCAAGATCAAAGTTCACATCATCTCATAAAGCAACACAAACATTCATTCATAAGGATAAAATAAAGTCATACATAGAGAGAGAAAATATTGTTCTAGAGAAAGATAACTTTATTACATAGGATCTCAGTCATCCTCAACATCAACTAGGAAAATAAACTAACATCTAGAAAGAATAAGATAAGAGGAATAGATCTATCTAATAAATCCTCCATGCTTATTAATTTATGCCTTCAGGTACTTTGAGCATGCATTTCACTTTGTTTGTCAATTATTCCTTGCACCTAGAAAATACGAGAAATAAAAACATCAACAAAGTTGGTACATGGTAAAAAGTTACACTAATAAGGTTGCATAAAGGAAAATATTTGAAAAGAGAGAAAGAGAAAGAAAACCATTTCTTAAGGTGAAATCAGGTAAACATCCTTTCTATTACATTCATTTTGAGGCAGTTGTACTACACGTATTGCACTTAACTTACATCTAGTGTGGGCAATATAATATCATCATACATCTAACATGGGCTAAGGAATCATACATCCATGTTAGGAAACATACATCTACACCAGGCTATGTTCTCTAGTAGCTACAACCCATCATAATCATTTATGTTCTATTAGATTTGGCGAAGTATAACTCGTACTAATTCAACCAAGAAATTATATCCAAATATGAGCATTCAAGATATTACATATCATAGGAAACTAGAAATCTAGTCTTATACTTATAAGACCATGTACCTGCTTGTTTAGATCAGATATCCAAGAATTTAGAATCAACAAGAATTAAGTCACCCTGCAAGGAACACAAGGGTACACCATTACTATTGGTCCATATGACTAAGACTAAGATATGTTCTTAGTTATTATTCTTTTCATGTTATCTTATTCAGATAAGGGATTTTCCATATTTAAATTGAGTTTTGAGATATTATCAGGTCTGATCCATCATACAATAGTTTGATTAAAAGATAGTATTTAGTTAATTAAATAGAAGATTTTCATAAACTAGGGTTTCTAGGATGGTCGGATAAAAGTGAAAGCAACCCTTAGGATATTAATGATTTCATAAAATCGGGGTTCGATTTAGAGTTCAGGACCATTCATGATCACTAATCATCATCTGCTAATATTAGATTTAATATAAAGATGTACATTTAATTTGATGTAGAGAGAGAAACATATTTAGGGTTTCTTCTAATCATTTCATCATTTATCAACTTAGACTAATTTTTTTAGTTATTTAGAAAATAGGGTTTCATCTAGGGTTAAATATATTGTAGAAAGTTAGATATCACCAAGGAAACTATTATTAATAATTAATTATAATTAAGGAGGTCATTTAGGATTTAGGCAACTATTTAGGCAACTATTCAGAGTAGAAAGGGGCAGTAGGCCCTCCTCTTTGGTTGAACCAGCCGCCCAACTTCATCTGGTGTTGGCGAGTTGAGGGGAGTAGGTGATTGAGAAGGTGGAGGTGCGGAGGTGTGAAGCCCAAAAGGGGGTAGTGCGACGGCGCCGCAGGGTAGATCTAGGGTTGAATGGAGTCCCTAGGGAATGTTAAAGCTTGGGAGGAAGTGGATCGAGGTAAAGGATGGTGGCAGTGATGTCAAGGGGCCTTTTATAGGATCTCGGGTAGGTTTAGGGTTGGTTGGGGGTCTTGGGCTTCACGTCCGCCTTCAGAGTGAGAAGGTCCGAGGCTCAGGGGGTTGAGATGGCACAACGACGCATGAAACATGGTGTTTGTTGGGGGTGGTTGGCCACGAAAACACAAGACGAGGTCAACTCGTCGGGCGGAAAGTTGAGATAAGGTGGAAGGATGGAAAAACAGCATGTTTAGGGACCTCTCTCTCCTCCCCGCCCTTTGTGGGAGGTTGAAGATGGGTCCCTGACCCTTGGATCCATGCACGATCCAAAGGGGTGGGATCCTATGGTCAGAACCACGCAGACCCTATAGAAGCTGCGTGACACATTTATGTGTCACGGCCTGGTCATTAAAACCAAAACTTAGGTCCTAAGTTTGAGAACAAAGGAAATATACACATAATTTCAAAACCTTATATGTTACAACCCATATTAGGATTAGTTAATAAATACCTCGATTAGCGTGAAGTACCTTGATTAGTGCTAAGCACTCTGTTAAACATCATGGATAATTAAGATAAGATAATATGTGAATCAATAGTTGAGATTGAATCATCTGAGGTAATTAATGATAATAGTAATGATGATCGTTAGATTAATTGAGTTGAGTTAAGTACTCACTGATGTGTTTAGTTCTTTGATCAAGTGATACAATCCAATTAGGATTATTTCTTGCTCTGAGGGTATATAGGATTTCATGCTTGACTTTTTGCAAAAAGAATCACCTCAATCGGATATCCGAGGTGAAAGTTATGGCACTTCCTAGAACTAGGGTTTTGTTGGCAATTTTTCCAAAACTTAGGCTATTTCTTTTCCTTTCTTTGGTTTTTCCTTTCTCTCACTTATCTGTTTCTTCTTTCACGCGGACGATTCACAGGGCTACCTCTTGGGCGGCGCCTAGAGCAGTCACCCAGCCGCCGATCTAGGGCTTGGTAGCCCCTTCCAGCAACGCCAACACCTCCGCCCTCCTTCCACTCTTCTTCTTCCTCCCCCCTTCCCCATTTCTGCCCTAGCTCTAGGCGCAGCGCCCCACCAGTTTGGGCGGCCGGCCATCTGCGGCGCAGCTGTTGCGTGACACTATTTAGAGCCGTCTGGGTACGGGAAACACCAAGGTAATGGTGCGCTCAACTCCAACTTGAGGCCTTTGGTTGATTCCACAGCTCCCAGTTGCCTATACACCTAGCCGAGCTCTCCCTTCCACCTCCGCACAAGAGAGGTTGCTGCTTGCTTGCAGCAAGACCGAACCATGTCCATTTTGGGCAAAGAACAGTATCAAATCAACCGTTTTGAGTTCGTCCTGGAGACCCAAACCGAATTCCGCAGCTTCCTGCCCTCAATCAACAACCCATGGTGCTTGAATCCAACCTATACGTGTGAGCATGGCACTGTTGGACTACTGCAGGTTCAATTTGGGCAATTCCAAGGTTGAAGACAACCTCTGGACGCATCCCTGGACGCAATTCCGTACGAATCCGGACAGTCCAAATCGCTGTGAGTAGGATTTCATTTATTTATCATTAATAAACTCAGGCGTTTGAATATTTTCTGTTTTGTGCGCGAATTACGCTGATAACAGGCGTTATCAGGCGTAGGGCGGCGTTTGGTGTCGCCCAACTTTTTATTTCATAAATTGCTTCTAGATGCTGTTATATGATTAAATTTAGCAATTGATCAGTGTGGATTGAATCGGTAGATTTATATGGTTTATTGGAACCTAAATTGCTTGTTTGAATGTTGAAATTAGAAATTCATGTCTGAAAATGGTATGATTTGGGTATGAACCCAGACAATGAAGATTTCTGATAAATTATCAGATGTACGATTTCAAAGTTGATATGAATAAATAAAAATATGCAATAAAACCTTAATTGCATATATATATTTTGATGTTAATATGTGTAAATTGATATTTACATGAAATGGCACATTTCTCTGAATTATTACCAGAAATTCTCAAGTATTGTTATTAAATTGTGTTGTGATATGTAATTAACTCTTAATTGAGTTAAGTGATGCACAAACCAGGATTTGGGTTAATGTGCACGTTTTTCGAGAAATTTAGAGAATTGATAATTGTTGAGTATGATTCTCACATGTGAAGCAAATTTCTTTAATTTGTGCAATAAGATGTTCAATTGTGTAAATTCGCTATGTATGTGCCAAATTGAAATAAGTTGGGTTATTTATGCATTACTAATTTGTCTGAATGCATGGTATGAGAATTTCTCAGAAATTACAATGATTTAAAATATATTGTTCTGTCAGTTTAGAATGACAGTGTATTGTGATCTGATATGAAATCAGTAAATGTGATTTTCCTGTTTAAATGGTTATATGTTAATCAGTTAATAGACTTAGGTGCCCCAACACCGTAGAACCCCATTGCGCGGTCTGTACCTTTGGGGGGAAACGATCGATCTAGCCTTGTGCCTAGATGGTCGGGCTCGTGTTCAACAATAATCCGTGCGTGTGTCACGGTGGCACGAGGGTAGACAGACAGTGTCCAACAACAACACGTGCTTGTGTCACGGTGGCACTGGAGAAAAATGGGGGTTATTCAACATTAATCCGTGCTTGTGTCACGGTGGTAACCCAGACCCTCCGACTGTGCACTACAGGGTGGGAGGAGTCCAGAGCACTCGGAGTTAGTGCAGACTGGCCCTTGTGCGCCTGGGGCCCTTGTGCGCCCGAGAGTCCTGTGCAGACCAGGACGGACAGTCAGACTTAGCATTTCCCGGGTGTGTCGCTAAGTCTTGTACGGTGGGATCATAGTTCGCTACAGATCTTCATATGTAGAGTGCACTGCATATGTTTGGGACATAATAAAATAATTATGTAATCATATAGGATCACAGTAAATTAATATATCCGAACTTTTGTGCCAATTCATTATATCTGTTTATTGGTTTAAATTACCTGTTGTTGCATAGAAATGCGACTATATTCTGTAATCTGCTATGTCATTACAACTGCCCTGTTTGTACTGTATTCATGTTATTTAAATTTTATAAATCTGATGAGTTGTTTAGTGATAGCTAAATGAAAGGCTATTCACTGAGCGAGTAGGCTCATACCTCTACTCAAAACATTTTCAGGTTATCGCCAACAGCAGGAATCAGAAGGATCGTTTCATCCTAACGCCTAGTTATTAAAAGGTTTGTAGTTAGTCTAGTTAGAGGTCTCTTAGTCCTTTCCCCTCAATCCTTGGGACATGGCGTGGGTGAGAGAGAGTGTGTATGTGGAATGTGTATAAAGATGTAAATTAACTGTTATGTTTACTTTATGTTAAAAAATGTTACATGTTGTAAACTTTGTTTGCTTACTCTAGCCAGTTTAATTGAAATGCTTCTGCAATAGTTTATTTTGTTTTAGTTTACAACAATAATCCAGATATCATTACGAGGTTTTAAAAAGAAAAAGTTTTCAGTGATTTGTTTATGTGATAATCCCTCCGTCGCGCCCTAATCTCGTGATTAGTGGTTGGTGTGAGATCAGGGTGTGACAACTTGGTATCAGAGCATAGGTTGAGTATATGAATACTCTAAGTCAAGGTCAGGGGACGATAAGAGACCAATAGGATTAGGACTTAGGTGTCTTCCTTCTAACTGCACTTTTATAACAGGAAGTGTTCTGTTATATTATTGCAGATGGTAGGAAGATGATGTGGTCACGAGAATCAAGTTGAGAGTTAAGCTGAGTCATCAGAGATCATTAGGATCAAAAGATAAAAGTTATAAGTGAGGTACATAAAAAGTGTCGTGTATTTAGCTCTGGAAGGTCTGAGTGTTTAGATACCCTGGCCAGGTGTCTGAGTACTTAGATTGACCAGTATCGAGCTACTCTGTCTATTCTTCTCTGGATGCCCTGGCCAGGTATGCAGAGGAAGGATAGGCTAGAGAGAAACCCTAGAAATCTTAGGGTTAAGAAACTGGAAATTTATGCAGGAGTAAGAGATTAAACATAGGATGCGATGCAACTCTTGCTTTATATTGCTTATTTGATTGGAAATCATTAGAAATGCTCTTATATGTATGGATTTAGATTTTCAGTTTATAGAATAAATATGATTCTTTTATATTGTTGTGTGTCATGAAGTGATTTAGTTATTGTTTATATTCTTTGTATTAAGTAGACCAGAAGTTATGTTTAAATGAGTCTACCCTAAGTGAATATTCTTTCCACATGTTTCAGATTAATAGGAGTTGGTTAATCCTGAGCAGCTCTTGGCTTCAGGACTGCAGGTTCGGCCTGGTCCGGCTGGCAGGATGCGATACTGGGATTTAATGACTCCTATTAACAATATTATAAAAGTAGATTCTGGATGATTTAGACTCGTATCATAGTGAGAATGTATATACACTAAGATGTTGAAATATAATGGAAAGAGTAGGACAGCTAAGAAGTAGCTGGAACTGATATCAGAAGCCTAATGTTGGAGTCTCATTTGAGCAATCCTTAATTGGAAATAAAAGGAAACGATATCAGGTTCATATTAAATTCAATGATTAGTATTATATGAACTCTGAATATGAGAATATGGAAAAGAAATGAGAAAAGTATGTAATGGCTAGGACGTAAGAATCGACCATGGATTGGATCATGTAATAGAGTAAAATACGTTTATGTATTTCAAAGCAAATAGAAAATAGGAGAAAAGAGTTAAGTATACACTAAGTACATAGAAACAAAGAGCCTTATGTAAATCATAAGACCAGGACAAGAAATTTAGTTGAATCAAAAGAAATGTTAGAAATGATGACTTTGATTAAGGAACGAGAATTACAAGACATAATTGAGAGTATGGAATGCATATCTTTATTATAAAGTTAAATACATTCATACATACTACCTTTGGATTCTAAGTCTCTATAGACTAACAAATTAGTTTTTAAAATAAAGAACAAACACATAACTTAGAAAAATGAATGCATGATATAAGAATTTCTCAGTATTTACAATTATTTTAAGTACACTGTTCTGACAGTTCTAGAATGATATCATATTGTGATTTGAACTGTAATCAAATGAATGAGGCAACTGAAACCCTAAGGATAAGGTGTTGCCATGTAATAAGTGAATGAGGTAATTGAAACCCTAAGGATAGGGTGTTCAATGAATCAAGTATTTTGATATCAAAATTCTCAGTATAAGATGTGTGATGCTTAACAGTTCAATTGCACGATTTTAGTGTATAAAGTGCCAAATTGACATGCATTCTGTTTATTAGAGAATTCCAGTCTTCCTGCATGCATATTGATATTGATTTCTCAGTAAATTACAAGTGGACACGTAATTAGATTATTTAAAAAAAAATTTGAAATCTGCATGCATGCTTATTATGTTGAATCTCTTGATATTTGCAATACCTGAATATATGGCTTGTCCAGTTTGAAATGATATTCATGTTACGTTATAAGCTTCCATTAAATTGAAGAGATATCATGAAAATACCAAAGTCTGGAACAAATAAGAGAAAGGAAATTCCAGCGATAAGATAAGGAAGAATTTAGTAAAACTTATGAGATCTAAAGTTTGAATTTCAAACTAAGGGAACATAGTCACATCACAATAACGCTATGTTATTGATAAAGAAGAAACCCTAGAATGTTTAGAGTTGTAGTAGTTCAAGGGATATCAATAGTGATTTGACCTTGAGTACTAGCATCCCTATAAAATAAGATCATGAGGTTTGTTCTATGAAAGGTAAGCTAGAATTAATAAAATCTAGGGTTTAAAGGTAGATAAACAATATGAAAATGACTTGGAGAAAAGAGTAAGATATAAATTTGAAATGTAACAATTAGTAAGTAACATAGAATGAGGAGTACTACCTGACACATGATCTGAAGTTAGTTGTTGTAGTTCATGCTCTTATGACACAGCATCACTATCTTTTTGATGTGATGATAGATTGTCACCTTGGGAAGGTGAATGTGGTAGTTGATGCCCTAAGTAGGAAGTCTAATTCAACAGTGGATGTATTTTCCATGGCATGTTTCAAAAGAGACATGCTAGTGGAAATGTGAAAGTTGAATTTAGACTTAGGGGTGACATAGCTAAATGGTTTGATTGCACAGATGCAAGTCAAGCCAACTTCTTATGATCAAATCAAGAAACTACAATAGGGTGATAGTGAGTTAAACCAGACCATGCATGACATGGCAGGGGGAAGAGACCAGAGTTCAAGTTTTCAGATGATGTTGTGTTGTATTAGCATGACAGGTTGCATGTACCTCGAAATAATGATTTGAAATAATAGATTCTTGAGGAAGAACATACATCAATGTATGCCATGCATCCAGGCAACACTAAGATGTACATGAATCTCAAGGAGTTGTACTGGTGACCTGATATGATAAAGGATGTAGCTGAGTATGTGACTAGGTGCAGTGTGTGTGTCAACAGGTTAGGGCTGAGCACCAGAAACCTGTAGGTATATTGCAATCTCTTTCTATGCCTGAATGAAAGTGGGAACATATCACAATGGATTTTTGTGATAGGGTTGCCCATGACACCTAGAGGTTGTGACTCGATATGAATGATTGTGAATAGACTAATTAAGTCTGCTTACTTTCTTCATATTAAGTCAACCTTTGATGTCCCAAGGTTGGCTAAGATATATGTGGATGAGATTGTTAGGTTGCATGGTATCCAAGATTCAATTATATCTAATAGAGATCCTAAGTTCACATCCAGATTTTGAAATCAATTGCATCATGCTTTGGGCACAAAGTTGAGGTTCAGTACAACCTTTTCACCATAGACGGATGGTCAGACTAAGAGGACCATTCAGACTCTTGAGGACATGATGAGAGCAGGTGTCTTGCATTTCTGTGAAAGTTGGGAAGAACACTTGAGCCTTATAGAGCTTGCATACAATAATAGTCACCATTCCAGTCTTGGTATGGCTCAGTATGAAGCTCTGTATGGAAGGAAGTGTAAATCACCCATATGTTGGTATGAGGTAGGTGAAAAGCATATTCTTGGACCAAAGAAAGCGGATTTGACCACTGAAAAGATTACAATGATCAGAGAGTAGTTGAAAGCTGCTCAGGACAGGGCAAAAGATTTATGCCGAGAAGAGGCATTGACTTCTTGAGTTTGAAGTTGGTGATGAAGTGTATCTGAAAGTTTCACTATGGAAAGAAGTGTTGAGGTTTGGTAAAAGAGGCAAACTAACTCCTAGGTTTATGGGCCTGTATCCTATCATTGAGAGGATTGGACCTATAGCCTATAAGTTGGATTTGTCATCTGAGTTGACTAATCTACATGACGTGTTTCATGTATCGATGTTGAAGAAGTGTTACCCTGGTCCATAGGAGATAGTGGACCCAGAACCTGCACAGTTCAGATCAGATGTATCCTATGTTGAGGGACCAGTTCAGATAGTTGATCGGTGGATCAAGAAGCTCAAGAATCGAGATACTGTTAGTGAAGGTTTTGTGGAGGAACCATAACTTAGAAGAAGCTACGTGGGAGCGTGAATCTGATATGCGTAACAAGTATCCTTTTCTCTTTTAGGAATTTCGGGACGAAATTCTTATAAGGGAGGGAGATTGTTACAACCCATATTAGGATTAGTTAATAAATACCTCGATTAGCGTGAAGTACCTTGATTAGTGCTAAGCACTCTGTTAAACATCATGGATAATTAAGATAAGATAATATGTGAATCAATAGTTGGGATTGAATCATCTGAGGTAATTAATGATAATAGTAATGATGATCGTTAGATTAATTGAGTTGAGTTAAGTAGTCACTGATGTGTTTAGTTCTTTGATCAAGTGATACAATCCAATTAGGATTATTTCTTGCTCTGAGGGTATATAGGATTTCATGCTTGACTTTTTGCAAAAAGAATCACCTCAATCGGATATCCGAGGTGAAAGTTATGGCACTTCCTTGAACTAGGGTTCAGTTGGCAATTTTTCCAAAACTTAGGCTATTTCTTTTCCTTTCTTTGGTTTTTCCTTTCTCTCACTTATCTATTTTTTCTTTCACGCGGACGATTCACAGGGCTACCACTTGGGCGGCGCCCAGAGCAGTCACCCAGCCGCCGATCTAGGGCTTGGTAGCCCCTTCCAGCAACGCCAACACCTCCGCCCTCCTTCCACTCTTCTTCTTCCTCCCCCCTTCCCCATTTCTGCCCTAGCTCTAGGCGCAACGCCCCACCAGTTTGGGCGGCCGGCCAGCTGCGGTGCAGCTGTTGCGTGACACTATTTAGAGCCGTCTGGGTACGGGAAACACCAAGGTAATGGTGCGCTCAACTCTGACTTGAGGCCTTTGGTTGATTCCGCAGCTCCCAGTTGCCTATACACCTAGCCGAGCTCTCCCTTCCACCTCCGCACAAGAGAGGTTGCTGCTTGCTTGCAGCAGGACCGAACCATGTCCATTTTGGGCAAAGAACAGTATCAAATCAACCGTTTTGAGTTCTTCCTTGAGACCCAAACCGAATTCCGCAGCTTCCTGCCCCCAATCAACAACCCAGGGTGCTTGAATGCAACCTATACATGTGAGCATGGCACTGTTGGACTACTGCAGGTTCAATTTGGGCAATTCCAAGGTTGAAGACAACCTCTGGACGCATCCCTGGACGCAATTCCGGACGAATCCGGACAATCCAAATCGCTGTGAGTAGGATTTCATTTATTTATCATTAATAAACTCAGACGTTTGAATATTTTCTGTTTTGTGCGCGAATTACGCTGATAACAGGCATTATCAGGCGTAGGGCGGCGTTTGGCGTCACCCGACTTTTTATTTCATAAATTGCTTCTAGACGCTGTTATATGATTAAATTTAGCAATTGATCAGTGTGGATTGAATCGGTAGATTTATATGGTTTATTGGAACCTAAATTGCTTGTTTGAATGTTGAAATTAGAAATTCATGTCTGAAAATGGTATGATTTGGGTATGAACCCAGACAATGAAGATTTCTGATAAATTATCAGATGTACGATTTCAAAGTTGATATGAATAAATAAAAATATGCAATAAAACCTTAATTGCATATATCTTTTGATGTTAATATGTGTAAATTGATATTTACATGAAATGGCACATTTCTCTGAATTATTACCAGAAATTCTCAAGTATTGTTATTAAATTGTGTTGTGATATGTAATTAACTCTTAATTGAGTTAAGTGATGCACAAACCAGGATTTGGGTTAATGTGCACGTTTTTTGAGAAATTTAGAGAATTGATAATTGTTGAGTATGATTCTCACATGTGAAGCAAATTTCTTTAATTTGTGCAATAAGATGTTCAATTGCGTAAATTCGCTATGTATGTGCCAAATTGAAATAAGTTGGGTTATTTATGCATTACTAATTTGTCTGAATACATGGTGTGAGAATTTCTCAGAAATTACAATGATTTAAAATATATTGCTCTGTCAGTTTAGAATGACAGTGTATTGTGATATGATATGAAATCAGTAAATGTGATTTTCCTGTTTAAATGGTTATATGTTAATCAGTTAATAGACTTAGGTGCCCCAACACCGTAGAACCCCATTGCGCGGTCTGTACCTTTGGGGTGAAACGATCGATCTAGCCTTGTGCCTAGATGGTCGGGCTCGTGTTCAACAATAATCCGTGCGTGTGTCACGGTGGCATGAGGGCAGACAGACAGTGTCCAACAACAACACGTGCTTGTGTCACGGTGGCACTGGAGAAAAATGGGGGTTATTCAACATTAATCCGTGCTAGTGTCACGGTGGTAACCCAGACCCTCCGACTACGCACTACAGGGTGGGAGGAGTCCAGAGCACTCAGAGTTAGTGCAGACAGGCCCTTGTGCGCCTGGGGCCCTTGTGCGCCTGAGAGTCCTGTGCAGACCAGGACGGACAGTCAGACTTAGCATTTCCCGGGTGTGTCGCTAAGTCTTGTACGGTGGGATCGTAGTTCGCTACAGATCTTCATATGTAGAGTGCGCTGCATATGTTTGGGGCATAATAAAATAATTATGTAATCATATAGGATCACAGTAAATTAATATATCCGAACTTTTGTGCCAATTCATTATATCTGTTTATTGGTTTAAATTACCTGTTGTTGCATAGAAATGCGACTATATTCTGTAATCTGCTATGTCATTACAACTGCCCTGTTTGTACTGTATTCATGTTATTTAAATTTTATAAATCTGATGAGTTGTTTAGTGATAGCTAAATGAAAGGCTATTCACTGAGCGAGTAGGCTCATACCTCTACTCAAAACATTTTCAGGTTATCGCCAACAGCAGGAATCAGAAGGATCGTTTCATCCTAACACCTAGTTATTAAAAGGTTTGTAGTTAGTCTAGTTAGAGGTCTCTTAGTCCTTTCCCCTCGATCCTAGGGACATGGCGTGGGTGAGAGAGAGTGTGTATGTGGAATGTGTATAAAGATGTAAATTAACTGTTATGTTTACTTTATGTTAAAAAATGTTACATGTTGTAAACTCTGTTTGCTTACTCTAGCCAGTTTAATTGAAATGCTTCTGCAATAGTTTATTTTGTTTTAGTTTTCAACAATAATCCGGATATCATTACGAGGTTTTAAAAAGAAAAAGTTTTCAGTGATTTGTTTATGTGATAATCCCTCCGTCGCGCCCTAATCTCGTGATTAGTGGTTGGTGTGAGATCGGGGTGTGACATTATATCTTCTAATTGGGTTGTCCAAATGCAATAAAATTTAGGGGTAGTTTTATAAAATCGTCATGAAACTATAATATAAATTTGAAATCCAAATTCAAATATTTGATATGTTCATTTACTAAATACACTAACACATGTATTTTATCATCATAGCATACTAGGGTTTGCATTTTGTGACACATCTTTATTCAATTGAGTGAGGAAAGTATATGAGGGTATTTTGGTCAAAACATTGATAATAAAACTTTTAAGAGAGAGAAAATATTATAAAAACTCACTTTGTCACATTCTCCCCTCCTTTTAAAAATTTTCCCCTCAAAATTCAAGCAGCCTGAAAGAGATGTGGATATTTCCGCTCGACTTCGGACTTGAGCTCCCATGTAGCATCAGTTTGATCTTGGTGGATCCAGAGAGCTTTCATCATATCTATACACTGATTATTGTGAATCTCCTTTATCTTTAAATTGAGGATTTTGATTGGTGACTCAGCATAAGACATATCATCTTTCAGCTCAAGAGGCTCATGATTCAGAATGTGACTGGGGTCTTTGACATAAGGCTTCAGATTAGATACATGAAAGACATTATGCATGGAACTATACTAAGGTGGCAAAGCAAGACGATGGGCACATTCTCCAACCCTTTCAAAGATCTCAAAGGGTCCCACATAATGAGGACTGAGCTTTCCTTTATTCTTAGCCAGAGCTCGGATAGGTCGGATCTTCAGAAAGACATGATCACCTTCCTTGAACTGACATTCCTATCGGTGAGCATCTACATACAATTTCTACCTATCCTATGCTCGCTTCATCCTTTGCCTAACCAGTGCAACTTTATTTGCATACAACTACATCTCCTCAGATTTCATCAAGGTGTGTTCTCCGACGTCATCCCAATGTAATGGAGATTTACACGGTCGACCATAGAGAGCTTCATATGGTGGCATCCCAATACTCGCCTGATAGCTATTATTATAGGCGAACTTAGTTAGAGGCAGGTAATGGTCCCACGAGCCTTCCCAGTCAAGCACACAAGCTCATAGAAGATCCTCCAGGATTTGCACTGTTCATTCTGACTGTCCATCTGTCTGTGGATGATAAGCTGTACTAAAGTTCAACTTGGTGCCCAATTCTTCTTGAACCTTTTTCCATAGCTTTGAAGTGAACTTTGGGTCCCAGTCCGAGACAATGGACGCTGGAACTCCATGTAGACGTACAATCTCTCGTATGTGGAGGTCGACCAGCTCAGACACTTTCGTAGTGGTTTTCACAGGGAGGAAATGAGCTGACTTGGTGAGACGATCCACTATGACCCATGCAACGTCATATCCTTTCCTAGTCCTGGGTAATCCTACCACAAAGTCCATGGTGATGTGTTCCCATTTCCATTCTAGGATCTTGAGGGGTTGCAGTAGACCACCTGGTCTTTGATGCTCGACCTTTATTCTCTGGCATGTCAGACATCTGGACATGAAATCGTTGATATCACGCTTCATGCCTCTCCACCAGAACTGACGTTGTAGGTCCTTGTACATCTTCATTGTGCCAGGATGAACAGTGTACTTGGACCTGTGTGCCTCAGAAAGAATCTTCGTCTTTTCAGCTGACTGTTCAGGAACCCATATACGGTTCTTATATCGAAGACCACCATAAAGACCCATAGACAGATGTGTATGAGGTTTAGCCAAGAGAGTGGAGAGCTCTACAAGCTCGGGACTAGCTTTCTGTGCCTCCAGAAGTTCAGAATGCAGGTTGGATGTGATAGAGATGTTATTGGCATGCACACGATCAACCAGGAATTATGGTTTCTAGATCACTAGGTCCTCCATGTTCCACCATTCGGGTACAAATAGGGATGCACCCATAACTCTTTTCCTACTAAGAGCATATGCAACTACATTGGCATTACCTGGATGGTAGCCAATAGTGAAGTTGTAGTCTTTCAGGTACTCGATCCACCGTTGTTGCCATAGATTCATATCTTTTTGCGTCAGAATGTACTTGAGGCTTTTGTGGTCGATAAAGGTATCAAACGTTGCCCCGTACAAGTAGTGCCTCCAGATTTTGAGCACATGGATGATAGAAGCTAACTCCAAATCATGCGTAGGATAATTCAGCTCATTGGGTTTTCAGCTGTCAGGAAGCGAAGACCACTACTTTCCCATTCTACTGTAGGACACGCCCTAGTTCATGTCAGGAAGCATAGGTGAATATCACAAATCCTTTATTGCCAGATGGTAGAACAAGGACAGGTGCTGATGTCAACTTCTGCTTGAGTTCTTGGAAGCTAGACTCACAAGAAGCTGACCAGATGAAATGCTCATCCTTCCGAGTCATCTTGGTCAGAGGAAGTACGACTTTAGAAAAGTTTGGGATGAAACGACGATAATATCCGTCCAGACCCAAGAAACTCCAGATTTCAGAAGGATTCCGGGGAGGTTGCCAATCAAGGACAACCGAGACTTTGGCGGGATCGATAGATATATTACCCCCAGAGATGACATGACCAAGAAACATGACTTTTTCAATCCAGAATTCACATTTAGAAAGCTTGCCATAGAATTTATGGGCTCGAAGAATCTCAATGAAAGACTTCAAATGCTCTCGATGTTTCTTCATAGAATCAGAATAGATCAGAATATCATCAATGAAGACGACCACAAACTCATCAAGATAAGGTTGGAAGACTTTATTCATCAAGTTCATGAATATGCTAGGTGTGTTGGTCAACCCGAACGACATCACCAGAAATTCGTAGTGCCCATAACGAGTTCGGAAAGCAGTCTTAGATATATCTTAATCCTTGACCTTAAGTGGATGGTAGCCAGAACGAAGATCGATTTTTGAGAAGACTTTAGCAGTACAAAGTTGGTCAAAGAGGGCATCAATACGAGGGATAGGATACTTGTTTTTAATGGTAGTTTGGTTCAACATGCGAGAGTCAATACACATTCACATTGAACCATCTTTCTTTTTAACAAAAAGGACAGGTGCACCCCAAGGGGAAATGCTAGGGCGGATAAAACCCATATCAACAAGTTCTTGTAATTGTTTCTTCAACTCCATAAGCTCAATAGGTGTCACCCTATATGGTGCCCTAGAAATCGGAGTGGTTCCAGGAAGAAGGTCTATGGAGAACTTAATGTCTCTATTTGGAGGCAGCACAGGAAGTTCCTCCGGAAATACGTCTAGGAAATCACGTACCACCTCCAGTCTTTCTACATGCCCGTTGTCAAGACTCACATGGACAGTCCATCCACTGTCTTGAGCAAAGGTTGGATCAAATTTCTCTCTCCCTTGCAAGGATGGAGGAAGGAAGACTACCCTCTCAACTGATGCCCAATCCAAACAATGACAGTGCCCTCCTTGGGAGCACTTCAAGTGCATATGCTCCGCCACAATACCAAGCACCACCGAACCTCTATGCTCCACCACCTCCTCAAGCACCTCTCAACTATCACTATGCTCCACCTCCACCTCATACATACTAACAACCGCCTTTGCAATATCACCCCCATCCACAACAACAACAACCACCACCACAACCGCAACCACAATTCATTCTCCAAAATCCGAATTCACCCCACCAAAGGCCTCCACCACCTCAACATCCACAACCACCTCCACAAGCCTCTTCTTATACTACCCATGAGCATGTGAAGGCGGTGACTACATTGAGGAGTGGTCGGACTTTGGAGCACCTCCGTGATATAGTTGTTGATGATAGAGGTGATACTGAGGCTAAGTAGATTGATACTGAGATACAGGTTGAGGATAACGTAACAAGAGGCAAAGTTGATACTGTGATTCCGGATGTTGATACTGTGATTCCTGTGATTCCAGTTGATGATGCTGTTGATATGGACTATGTGGGGTCCCAACTCCCTCCATTTCCTGAGGCTCTTAAGGATCCTTCTGCTGAGAAAAGAAGGAAGAAGCACACTGAGGACATTCTTGAAACCTTCAAGCAAATAAAAATCAACATCCCTTTGCTTGATGCAGTCAAGAAAATTCCCTCTTATGCAACGTTTTTAAAGGATCTTTGCACATTCAAAAGAAGGACTACGAGAAGAACCCCGAAGAAAGTGAAACTTACCGAGCAAGTGAGTTCGATTCTGCAACACACCATTCTAAGAAAGAGAAAGGATCCCTATGCCCCCATCATCTCATGCTACATTGGGGCAAACCGCATAGACCAAGCCCTCCTAGACTTGGTTTCTAGCGTGAACCTCATGCCATATGACATTTTTGTAGAATTACAGATGGGACAGTTGAATCCAGCTCACTATACTCTATAGCTAGCTGATAGATCGATAAAGTTGCCTAGAGGGCGTGTCGATGACTTGCTTGTGAGACTTGATGATGAGACACCTGCTTTCTTTCCTGCTGATTTCATTGTCTTGGATATGGAGAAAGACACGAGGAAGGTTCCTATATTCTTGTGGAGGCCCTTCCTAGCCACAACTGATGCAGTTATCCATGTTAGGACCAGCACAATGTATGTGACATTCATGCACATGAAGATCCGGTTGAACGTCTTCAAATCGTCTACCACAGCTGAAGTGATAGGGGCGAGAGAAGAAGATTTCTATCTCATTGAGTGCCTAGATGAGATTGTGGAGGAATGCCTACCCTCGTGGATCCAAACTACCACTCAAGGTAGAGGTCTAGAATCGATAGTTGAGTTCCACGATGATGATGATGATGATGATGAAGAGAATGAGCTAGCCTTGGTGGCTGTGAGTGAGGACCTCCCTTCCATCTCTGAACCATTAAAGAACTCTCTTGAGGAACCCCCTACTCTTGAGCTGAAATCACTTTCAGAAGGTTTAAAATATGCTTTTCTAGGGGCAAATAACACCCTCCCGGTGATCATTTCCTCCATACTCTCGTCGAAACAAGAGGAGGCTTTAATGAAGGTCTTGAAGAAGAACATCCAATCCATTCGATGGTCCATAGCTGACTTGAGGGGTATTGATCCCTCCATTTGTGTGCACAGAATCTATCTAGAGGAGGATGCAAGGCCAACCCGCCAAATGCAAAGGTGATTGAATCCGAAGTTGAAAGAGGTCGTGACTCAAGAGGTAGTGAAATTGCTCGATGCTGGAATCATCTATCCTATTTCTGACAGTACATGGGTGAGCCCCATCCAAGTAGTACCCAAGAAGGGTGGCATCACCATTGCTGAGAATGCAGATGGAGAGCTAATGCCAGTGAGAGAACAATCTAAGTGGAGAATGTGTGTGGATTATCAGAAACTCAATGAGAAGACAAAAGAAGGACCACTATCCCCTCCCATTTCTTGATCAAATTCTAGAGAGACTAGCAGGACAGAGCTTCTATTTGTTTCCTTGATGGATATTTTGGGTATTTCCAAATTGTCGTGCATCCTGTAGATCAAGAGAAGACGACATTCACTTGCCCGAGTGGCACCTTTTCTTACCGGAGAATGCTGTTTGGGTTATGTAATGCTCCGTCTACTTTTCAGAGGTGTGTGACCTCGATCTTCACGAATATGCTTGATTCGTCCTTAGAAGTATTCATGGATGACTTCTCGGTTTTTGGAAAGACATTTGATGAGTGCCTATTACATTTAGCTGTTGTCCTTGAAAGATGTGTAAAAGTCTGACTAGTTCTATCTTGGGAGAAAAGACACTTTATGGTGCCCGAAGGCATTGTTCTAGGCCACCAGGTCTCTAAAGATGGAATTGAAGTTGACAAGGCTAAAGTGGGTCTTATCTATACCCTCACCATTCCTTCCACCGTAAGACATGTCCAGTCTTTCTTGGGACATGCTGGTTTCTATCGTCGCTTCATAAAAGATTTCAACAAGATCTCAAGACCTTTATGCCACTTGCTGGAAAAGGATGTCGAGTTTCAGTTTGATGACAAGTGTATTGAAGCTTTCAATCATTTGAAAGAAAGACTCATTTCTAATCTGATCATGCAACCCCCTGACTTCTCTTTGCCATTTGAGATCATGATTGATGCATCCGACATGACAGTGGGGGCTGTGCTGGGCCAAAGAGTTGGCCGGATTCCTCATGCCATCTACTATGCGAGCAAGACTCTAGATAAAGCACAAAGAAATTACACCACTACCGAAAAAGAGTTGCTCGCCGTCATCTTTGCTCTGGAAAAATTCCACCCCTATCTTTTGCAAAACAAAGTTGTGATTTATACGGATCATGCTGCGCTCAAGTATCTCATGTCTAAGAAGGATTCAAAGCCGAGGTTGATAAGATGGATTCTATTACTGCAAGAGTTCAACATCGAGATAGTGGACAAGAAGGGAGTAGAAAATGGCACAGCCGATCATCTCTCCTGGATTGATCACCCCTTTGATAAGACAAGGCTAATCAAGGAAACCATGCCACATGAACAACTCTTCCTCCTTTCATCTTCTCAAGGGCCATGGTACCAACACATAGCCAATTTCTTGGCTAGTGGGAGGATGCCTAGCACATGGAAAAGGGAGGAGAGCAAAAGACTGTTTACCATGGCGAAGAATTATGCATGGGATGACCCTCACCTTTTCAAGTATTGCCCGGATCAACTTGTAAGAAGATGCGTGCTGGAAGTGGAACAACAAGACATCCTCTCCATGTGCCATTCTGGGATATGTGGAGGACACTTTGGAGGAAAGCGCACAGCTGCCAAGGTTCTTCAGTGTGGTTTTTATTGTCCATCATTGTTCAAAGATTCACACGAATTCTGCAAAAGTTGTTTGAAATGCCAAAAGGTGGGAAATATCTCCAAAAGAGACATGATGCCTCTATCACCCATTCTTAAGGTAGAGGTATTTGATGTATGGGGAATTGATTTCATGTGTCTTTTCCCTCCTTCATTTGGGTATATCTACATCTTAGTTGTCGTTGAGTATGTGTCGAAATGGATAGAAGCTATTCCGACTCAGACGAATGACCACAAGGTGGTTTGTGATTTTGTGAAATCAAACATCTTCAGTCATTTTGGCCTTCCAAGAGCCATGATAAGTGATGGGGGAAGTCACTTCATACATCACACCTTTGAGGGATTGCTCAAGAAACATGGAGTGAAACATAGAGTAGCCACTCTGTATCATCCTCAAACAAGTGGCCAAGTCGAGTTGGCCAATCGAGAAATAAAGCTCATTTTAGAGAAAATAGTAAGACCGGACCACAAGGATTGGTCTCTCCATCTAAATGAGGCTTTATGGGCATATCAGACTACATTCAAAGCCCCGATTGACACCACACCATTCAAGCTAGTCTACGGGAAAAGCTGCCACTTACCAATAGAGAAGCAACATAAGGCGTTATGGGCCTTGAAGAATATGGACTTCGATGGTGACAATGTCGCAATGAAGAGAAAATTTCAACTCAACGAGCTAGAGGAAATGCGCCATGAGGCGTATGAGATGTCAAAAATTTACAAGGAGAGAACCAAATTCCTTCATGACAAGATGATTAGGAAGAAGGAGTTTGAGCCCGGAAAGTGGGTGTGGCTCTACAATTCAAGAATAAAGTTCTTTCCCGGAAAACTTCGGTCTAGATGGGAATGACCCTATCTTTTCAAGAAAGTATACCTATCAAGAGCTGTTTTCATATGTGAAAAAGAATGGGCAAAGGAATTTACCATCAATGGACAGAGATTGAAACCCGTTGTTCAAATCGGCCCGCATAAGGCCAATTAAGATTTTGATATTTTTATGCTTGTAGAGGAACAATCCGATGAAGAAGAGAGCTTGGATGAGGATGAGAAAGGAATCTACTACAAGGATGCCTTGAAGGTTCCAAAGAAGTGACAGAGATCTAGAATCAATAAGCCCGGCTGAAGGCGTAAACTTTATCGCTAGTGGGAGGCAACCCACGTGGTTTGAGATTCTCGAACCTTGCTTTTAGATACTCGTGTTTTTCTTTACACAAACACACACGCACACTTGTGCTTGATAGTTTTCTTTTGAGTTTTGATGCTATGGCAGGTGATAGACATTAGAGAGGGAGGTTATAGAAGTAATTCATGATCAGTAAAGCAAATATGTGGCCAATTGACAAATAAAAATTGAAGTTCAAGTTTTTGAAGTGAAATAATTGAAGGAACACCCCCAAAACGGCCATGGAGCTCGACCACGGCCGTGGTAAGTGTGATCAAACACGATCATGGCTACCGGCCACGGCCGTGGGAATTATTGCATAAAGTTGGCCAAAGTTACATGGTTTTTTGAAGTTTGGCCATGATCGTGGCAAATCACAACGAACATGTTGAAGAAGCTTGGCTATGACCGTGGTCACTCACCACGATCGTGGGAATTATTGCATAAAAGTCCATCAAAGTTATAGGTTTTTTTGGACGAATGGCCACGGTAGTGGCCACCCACCACGACCGTGTTGAAGAGGAATGGCCACAACCGTGGCACCAGACCAAGACCATGGTGAGGTCAAACTGGGGTGTTCTACATCGAAAACACGACCATGGAACCCACCACGGCCGTGCCACCTGACCCTGGCCACGACCGTGGCCACGCACTACGATCGTGGCTGAGCCCAATTTAGCAAAAAATATAACTTTTAAACGTCCAAACCCGACCCCCCTTTTCATTTCTTCATTTTCCACCTCTAGAAAATGACCGTGGTGGTGACAACCACCCCTGTGCTCCTCCAATCTCCATCACCAACCCCCCAAAACACCTCCATTCGGCCTCCAATCAATCCCCAACCATCCCTCTACCATTTCCACCACCTATTCTCTCTCGATCACCAATCCGCCCAACAGTCCCCCTCCACAAAACCTCCACATAAACCCTTCATTTTTCACCCAAATCTGCAACAAACCTCATTTCCACCATCCAAACATCCTTCTCCTTCCAATCCACACACAAATCCACATCCATATCAACCCCTTCACCAAAATCCAAATTCCACTTCACCTCCACACCCCACCATGAAGAAGATTGGAAAGGCCATCACCAAGGGGACCAATATCATCATCGGAGGGAAGCGGCATTCCAAAAATGCCTCCTCCAATATTTCCATGCCCTCCCATACCCCTTCACCAACCACATCCGCCTACCAATCCCTCCGCCGCTCACAATATGTGAGTGGATCCCACACCCTCTCGTCTGATAGCCACCATATCACTGATGCTACGTACGAGGGGGAAGAAGAAGAAGAAGAAGAGGAGGAGTCTGTGGGAGTTGATATGGACTACCTAATCGATGAGATTGAGCCAGTAGCTGTAAAAAGAAATCAAAGATCAAAGGCAGCACCGTCCTCATCCAAGCTTCCGCTGAAGCCAACACCAGCCCGCCATTCGACATCACATGCACCGATGGGACATAGTGTGTAGCCGCAACCCTCATGACAAATCCATCTTGATGAAGAGCAATCAGCGCACTGGCACAACCTCGACACCAGTTTGGGGTCTCAATTGTATAGGATGGAGGAAAATGAAGAGGATAGTGAGGAAGAAGAGATGGAGTGTGAGCCCAAAGGAGATGATGTTCTGGCCCAGCTGGAGGAAGATAGAGAAAAGACCCTAGGCAAAGCACCGACAGGGGTGTCCTATGGTAGAGGACACATACATAAAAAGGTTGATCTTATCTACCCTGAGTGCATGACAAGGCGAGTCATCACCACCAAGTATGGATCTGAGAAGGTGATTGATGATCTAGGGATCAAGGCGACAGTGGAAGAAATCTTGAAGACAATAGGGTTGTGGGATGTTCTTTTCACACCCCAACCATCATACGTCGCTTTGACCTGGGAATTCTTCACCACTCTTGAAAGGACAAAAGTGAGAGGTTGTAACACAATCAAATTTGCCATGATGGGCAATGTGCACACCCTCACATCTACTGAGCGGAATGGTATATTTGCTGCAAGTCCTGAAGAAGCCGTGAAGATGGATGACGACTTGTTAGAAAGGGAGGAAGATCTGGACTATGCTTATTTCTGGAAGAGAATTACAGGCAGTGATGTTTATGATGCAGGTAGATCAAAAACCACTGCCAAAAGCAACCCGATGATCCGCTATGTGCAGAAGGTCTTGGCAAATACAATCGTGGGGAGATATGATAATCAAGGCTCCATTTCCCAAAAGGATATGTTTGTCTTGATAATGATGCACCTCAAAAAGTACCTAGACCTTGGAGTACTATTGATTGATCATATGAAGTTCGTACCCTATAAGAGCTCAAAACCATTTGTTATGGGAGGGTTTGTGACTTCAATTACACTAGCATTGGGATACAATCTCTCTGGGTTACAAGACGCAATTGTGGAAAACTTTGTTGATCTCAACTACCTAATGCGCTCACACACTATTAAGATGAAGGAAAAAAGGATGATCTATCTTACAACAAGTATGCTAGATTTTGAGCTTGAGCTGCCATACCACGCGGTACCACTTCTATCCGTGTTGGGAGTTCTCTTTAGATTGAAGGAAAAACTAATGAAATGGCAGCAAGAACACCCAAGAGAGACGTATACAAGGGGAGACACTACCGTACATGAAGACATAGCTGAATCTAATGTATAAGGGAAGGAGCAAGAAGATGCAGAACAAAGGTAGCCCTGCAGGACAAGAAGGAGGGATGAGGGAACATCCCAGCTACAGCAGCCCTCGGGGAATGCCTATGACATGGCAACCATCGAGGCACACCTTGAGAGCATTCAGAAGACCCAAAGTGATATGTAGATTTTCCAGTAGTACATGTGGCAAGATCAACAACAGATGCACCATCAGATCAACCACTTGTATCACTACAACCACGCCCAGGCAGCACGAAACCTCGAATGGGGTGGAGATTTTTGGGGTGGTTTAGCTGGATATCCCGAGACGTACCCTCCACCCCATGACGACTACTAGCGGCATTATTACCAACATCCTCCACCAAGCTCAGATCCATCCTCAGCTCCTCCTCAGGATCCTCCGCAGATTCCAGACCAGCCACCACAACCATGACACTTCCCCTATCTCCCCTAAGCTATAGTTTCACGCTGAGGACAACATGATTCTAATGTTTGGGGTGGGTAGGGTGGTATGCACCACCCTATCTCTCTCTTTTTGTCATTTTGTTCCACCTCTGCCATCTAAGTTTAGTTTTATTGTTTTTGTTCTTTTCATTGCATCTTTGCATGGCATGTAGTTGACTTCTTGCATTTTTGTGAAATTTTTCAAAATTTTGCTTTTTCATACCATGCATCGCATCTTCATGTAGTTTTTGTAGTTTCTTATGCATGTTTTTTAAGATTTGCTGCTTTATGTCTTGAAATTTCCATAAAGTAGCTTTAGATGTGATTTAGTACAAATTGGCACCATTTTGGCCGATTTTGCCCAAATTTGAGGTTTCTTGTCTAAAAAGTATGTTTTGACCCAATCTCTACTGTTTTGAGTAAAAATGACGACCTTTGACTAGTGCAAGTGAAATGTCATACTTTATTGCTAAGTGGTATCAATGTTTTACTTTTTACATGTGCATCACCTCTCTTATGATAGTGATTGATTTGGCTGAATTGTGAATATGAGCAAGCTTTGAACGCTTAGTGTTTGTGGAATCACTTGTTTGATATATCAATTTCATCTTGTTCATTCATGCGGTGTGATATCTAGGATGAAGTATTGGATTAACTTTCATGCAGGATGTCTTATGTGGAAAATCATACCAATGACCCCTCTTTGACCCGACTCTTCTTCCACCATCTTCATACCCCTCCGCCTCATAAAAAGATTCCCTAGTGCACATAATCATCCTTGGCCACCTCCAAAAGTTTGGGGTGGCCACATCTCTACCTCCCCGCTTCACTCTATCCACCATATGCCCTATCTACACCAAGGGAAAGAAAGAAAAGAAGAGAAAAAGAAAAGCAAAAACAAAATAAAAGGATGCTCCTGTTTAAGAGCATTCAAATAAAGGAAAGATGAGTGTGTAAAAACACTCCAAAAATCTTACCGCAACCCTTTCTTCCACTTTCATACCCATTGAGCTAGGAAACATCAAACTTTGCTCATTTTGCCCTTTTCCACAACCACGTGGGTCTTTTGGTAAGATTTGAAATATAAGAGTGAATGCATGAATGTGAAACAACACTCCTAGTCATTCTTGATTAACACCACCATGAAACAGTTTACCCAGAACTTAATCAAAGAAATATGGATAACTTTATATTCTATGCGCTATATTTGAAGTTCATGTGCTTTGTGCTGTTTTCATGATTGGATTGTGAGAGTAGGAGAGGAGAGAGGTGAAACGCATGCACTCAGTCATCTTTGATCCCATTCAACAATAATCATCTTTTACATTGCATATGTCATTTCTTTTTATGGAAGTTTTGTAGAGAGATTGAGTTGGAGCATACTTGAGGACAAGTATGTTTTAAGTTTGGGGTGGTGATGAAGCCCTATTTTAGGGCTCCATCATGTGCCATTTTGTACTTAAACCACATCTAAACATGTTATAATACAAGCGTTTGCCCCTAATGTGCTTATCATTGCAAATATGCTTATGGATGTTCTTTGCACTATTTTCAAGTACTTGGACCATGTTTAGATGGACGGGAGAGAAAGAAGGAGTTATAGGGTTCCCCCAATCATGGAGGGACCCAAAGAAGGCCCCAAAGTCTCCCTCAACCTACCTCCAATGGCCAAGAGTCATCCCCAAGAAAAGACATCCAAGAATGATGGAGTTTGAAGTGAAATCAATTGAGGCAAGCCTCACCACGGTTGTAGCCACAACACCACGGTTGTGCATTTTTTTAGCAAAGAAGTGCCCTTTTCAATAGGGTTTTCCCACAAAATCCCACGACCATGGCCACCTACCACGACCGTGGCCATTGAAGACACCACAGACGTGTCCATCCACACGGTCATGGTCAGGAGAAGAGAAAACAGCCGTGGACTTTCCCCACGGTCGTGGGAATTAATTACCAAAGTTCTAGTTTTCAATAGGTTGTCACCCCAAATCGCCATGATTGTGGCTCACTACCATGACCGTGGCCGATGAAGTACAAAACACCCGTGGTGCTGCTCCACGATCACCTCTCCCTCCTCCAAAATGGCCGTGTTACCCAACACGGCCGTGGTGCCCCTCACCCACCACGCCCGTGTCACTCCGCCACGGCTGTGGCCACCACCATAGATTTCCACCACTCCCTCCATACCATGACCATTTTGCCACCCCACGACCATGTCCCACTACCCTCACCACGGCCGTGGTGATCCACCAACCCTACCCTACTTTTACAATGTATTTCCTAAACTGCCCCCACTTACCCTAGTGCCTCCCCACCACCTATATATACATAGGTGGCGGCTGGGGAATGAAGGCTAGCCTCTCCCACAGCTGCTCCTAGCTTCCACCTTCCTTCCTTAAGCTATTAGTGCAATTCCTTTGCATTTTGGCTCTCCATCCACCATCCCCACCCTCATTCCACCTTAGAAACCTAGTTTTCTAGGTTTTCATCCATAACCCCCCATATTTTCATGCTCCCCTGCACCCTTGGAGGAGGCAGGTCGTCCACAGTAGCTTGGAGGTGAAGAAGAAGACCACTTCATCAAGCTTCATGGCGTTTCTACTTCTTCTTCCCCTTTCTTTTACTCTTTCTTTGATCATGTGTAGCTAAGCCCCTAGTGGTGGGCTGTTTGGGGTTAAAATGTGACTTTGATACCATATTGGGGAAAAGTTGCTCGTAATGAACTCAATTTATATCTATGATGATTGCCTCTTTCTTCTATCTCATTTCCTATTTTATTGCATGTGGTTTGTGCTTATAACATGGATTGCTTGCTTTGAGATGTTTGATGACACTTAGCTTCTAGGAGGAATTGGAGTGTATGTGGCAATCTTAGGATTTGCTCCTAGGTCCAATTAGTGGATCCCTATCTAGCCCCCTTTGTTCCTACATACACATCCCTCCTTCTACAAGTGAATGTGAGATGTAAGTAGCTAGTGTAAGTGAGAGTGATGTAATTGCCTAGGGCCTTCTAAAGGCTAGAGTGACTAGTGGCATGAGGTCAAATACCCTCATCTCTACTCCCATCTCTATCCTCAACCCTCAATTTCTCACTATCACTTACTCTAGAAACCTAGATTTGGCTAATCCCATTAGAATTACACCTAACCCTAGTCTTCTACTAGTAGTGTAGGGTATATTCTAATGGCATTGACCTTATTGTTTGGTTTGGTAATCTAGATGTGGAATGAGAACCATTCTTGTCTAATGATCTCCCCCAACTAATATCAAAGTTACATCCCCCAAACGACCACCTACCCTAATCAACTTGTTAAAGCCCAAACTGCTCTATTTTCTTGTTCATGCTAGTTTAGTTTAGTTGCTTTTGCTTAATCTATTTAATTGCATAGTTTTGTTCTCTAGTGTTAATTTAGGTCCCTACTCTTGTTAGTGGTTAACTTAGCTTCTTAATTGCTTCTTGTATGTTTAGTCTAGTGTAGCTTGTTCTTGTCCTTTCTTAGCTCATTTGTTAACTTAGCTTGCTAATTCGCTTGTTCAAGATAACTTAGGTTCAATTCTACCTTTCTTTCTTGTTCATCTAGAGTAATTAACAACCAAAACCTTTTAAAACCCTCAAACCCTAATCTCCGCACTAGGAACATAGCCCACACTACCTAACTCTAGTGCCCCTTCTATCCCTATGGACCGACCCCATATCTTGCCAATCACCTATACTACGACAGTACCCCGTACACTTGCATGTGACATGTTTAGTCTTTGTGATTGACTCAGTTAGGTACAATATAAATTTCAAAAGCAAAATCCCATCTCGTGCGTTCCGACCTCATGGAGTGCGCCTAGCCACCCTAGTTGGCTGGTGTGTACGCCTCTAGCAGAATCCGCACCAAGCTTTCTGGCACCGTTGCCAGGGATATAGGTGCTCGACCTAGTTAGATAGTGTAGCTTAGCCCTTCCTTTTTCCCTCACCATTGCTATTATTTATTCTTTGTGTTACTTTGGAATCTTGGTTTTCTAACTTGGTTTCTTATTGTTTGTTTGTGTATTGCACAGGTGACAGCTGTGCATGTGTCACACACATTCAACTTGTACTGACTTGGTGTATTACGACCCCGAGATTGGTAGAAGGAGGCACCAAGCTCGCCGCAACCAACACAGAGAAGCCGAGATGGTTGAAAACAACCTACAACCGGATGCTTAGCCACCTCCACCGCCACATCGCCCGCTCTACGAGTACTTCACGTCGGGGAACTACAACTTCCCCATCGCCACCTTGGTTGACTAGATTCCCGATCAACAATTCTCCATTCCGCCTGCACATCTGGGACTCCTCCCTACCTACTTCAGGATGGAGAATGAAAACCCCTACCACTACATTGACGCGTTCCTTAAGACGTGGTCAACTTTCTGCACTACTGCCGCCACTGACGATTCCATTAGAAGGACACTCTTTCCTTTCTCCCTCAAAGAGAAAGCTAAAGAGTGGTACGTGTCCAAGCTGGAATTGGTCACATGGAATGAAGTGAAAAATGAATTCCTCAAGAAGTTCTTTCCCATTGCCAAGCTGTCTTACATGAGGAGGTGCATCACGTCGTTTGCTCAGAAGGAAAACGAGCCTTTCCACGAGGCGTGGGAGAGGTTCCAAAAGTGGCTCCGAGACTTCCCTCACCATGAGGTACCTTTGTGGTAGCTCGTTCAAGCGTTCTACATTGGGCTCGAAGAGCAAAGCCAGAACAATGTGGACTCTTCCTGCGGGGGCACTTTCATGGCAAAGACGCCCGAAGAATCATGGCCATTGTTTGAACACCTTGCTGAAAATTCTCTCCACCGTGCTTCTACTAAAGGGGGGCATTGCAGCCGAAGCTACGTTCCTCCATCTTCCTCCACAGCTCCGACTCACAATACTACTAACCTAGACATGATGAAGATGATGGCCAACATGATGAAAATGATGAAAATTCAATCCGGTGGCTCTTCTAGCCAACCCACAATGGCAGTTGACACTGTAGATGAGGAAGTAAATGCTCTACACTCCTTTGGTGGCCGCAACAACCAAGGCCCCATGTCCAACTCTTACACTCCCGAGTGGAGGAACCATCCAAACTTCTTTGGGAAACAACAAAATGAGGATGGACCAGGATAAGGGCAACAAAAGCCACCTTACAGTTCAAAGTTTGAAGAGGAAGTGCTGGGAAGGCTAAGAAGTCTGGATGAAGTGAAAAAGGATGTGAACTCACATGGGCAGTCCATCCAACGTCTTGGGCAAAGGTTGGATCAGATTTCTCTCTCCCTTGCAAGAAGGGAGGAAGGAAGACTACCCTCTCAACTGATGCCCAATTCGAACAATGATGGTGCCCTCCTTGGGAACACTTCAAGTGCATATGCTCTGCCACAATACCAAGCACCACCGAACCTCTATGCTCCACCACCTCCTCAAGCACCTCTCAACTATCACTATGCTCCACCTCCACCTCATACATACCAAAAACCACCTCCGCAATATCACCCCCATCCACAACAACAACAACCACCACCACAACTGCAACCACAATTCATTCTCCAAAATCTGAATTCACCCCACCAAAGGCCTCCACCACCTCAACAGCCACAACCACCTCTACAAGCCTCTTCTTCTACTACCCATGAGCATGTGAAGGCGGTGACTACAATGAGGAGTGGCCAGACTTTGGAGCACCCCCGTGATACAGTTGTTGATGATAGAGGTGATACTAAGGTTGAGCAGATTGATACTGAGATACAGGTTGAGGATACCGTAACAAGAGGCATGGTTGATACTGTGATTCCAGATGTTGATACTGTGATTCCTGTGATTCCAGTTGATGATACTGTTGATATGGACTGTGTGGGGTCCCGACTCCCTCTGTTTCCTGAGGCTCTTAAGGAGCCTTCTGCTGAGAAAAGAAGGAAGAAGCACACTGAGGACATTCTTAAAACATTCAAGCAAGTAAAAATCTACATCCCTTTGCTTGATGCAGTCAAGCAAATTCCCTCTTATGCTAAGTTTTTGAAGGATCTTTGCACATTCAAAAGAAGGACTACGGGAAGAACCTCGAAGAAAGTGAAACTTACCGAACAAGTGAGTTCGATTCTACAACACACCATTCCAAGAAAGAGAAAGGATCCCGATGCCCCCATCATCTCATGCTACGTTGGGGCACACTGCATAGACCAAGCCCTCCTAGACTTGGGTTCTAGCGTGAACCTCATGCCGTATGACTTTATTGCAGAATTACAGATGGGGTAGCTGAATCCAGCCCACTGTACTCTACAAATGGTTGATAGATCGATAAAGACGCCTAGAGGGTGTGTCGATGACGTGCTTGTGAGACTTGATGATGAGACATATGCTTTCTTTCCTACTGATTTCATTATATTGGATATGGAGAAAGACACGAGGAAGGTTCCTATCATCTTGGGGAGGCCCTTCCTAGCCACAGCTGATGCAGTTATCCATGTTAGGACTGACACAATGTATGTGACATTCATGCACATGAAGATCCGGCTGAACATCTTCAAATCATCTGCCACAACCGAAGTGATAGGGGCGACAAAAGAAGATTGCTATCTCGTTGAGTGCCTAGATGAGATTGTGGAGGAATGCCTACCCTCGTGGATCCAAACTGCCACTCAAGGTAGAGGTCTAGAACTAATAGTTGAGTTCTCTGATGATGATGAGGAGGATGATGAAGAGAATGAGCTATCCTTGGTGGTTGTGAGTGAGGACCTCCCTTCCATCTCTGAACCATTAAAGAACTCTCTTGAGGAACCCCCTACTCTTGAGCTAAAATCACTTCCAGAAGGTTTAAAATATGCTTTTCTAGGGCAAATGACACCCTCCCGGTGATCATTTTGTCCATACTCTCGCCAGAACAAGAGGAGGCTTTAATGAAGGTCTTTAAGAAGAACATCCAAGCCATTGAATGGTCCATAGCTGACTTGAGGGGTATTGATCTCTCCATTTGTGTGCACAGAATCTATCTAGAGGAAGATGCAAGGCCAACCTGCCAAATGCAAAGTCAGTTGAATCTGAAGTTGAAAGAGGTGGTGACTCAAGATGTAGTGAAATTGCTCGATGCTGGAATCATCTATCCTATTTTTGACAGTACATGGGTGAGCCCCATCCAAGTAGTACCCAAGAAGGGTGGCATCACTGTTATTGTGAATGCAGATGGAGAGCTAATGCCAGTGAGAGAACAATCTAAGTGGAGAATGTGTGTGGATTATCAGAAACTCAATGAGAAGACAAAAGAAGGACCACTATCCCCTCCCATTTCTTGATCAAATTCTAGAAAGACTAGCAGGACAGAGCTTCTATTTGTTTCCTTGATGGATATTATGGGTATTTCCAAATTGTCGGGCATCCTGCAGATCAAGAGAAGACGACATTCACTTTCCCGAGTGGCACCTTTGCTTACAGGAGAATGTCGTTTAGGTTATGTAATGCTCCATCTACTTTTTAGAGGTGTGTGACCTCGATCTTAGCAGATATGCTTGATTCCTCCTTGGAAGTATTCATGGATGACTTCTCGGTTTTTGGCAAGACATTTGATGAGTTCCTAATACATTTAGTTGCTATCCTCGAAAGATGTGTAAAAGTCCAACTAGTTCTATCTTGGGAGAAAAGCCACTTTATGGTGCTTGAAGGCATTGTTCTAGACCACCGGGTTTCGAAAGATGAAATTGAAGTTGATAAGGCCAAAGTGGGCCTTATCTCTACGCTCACCATTCCTTCCACCGTAAGACATGTCCGGTCTTTCTTGGGACATGCTGGTTTCTATCACCGCTTCATAAAAGATTTTAGACAGATCTTGAGACCTTTGTGCCACTTACTGGAAAAGGATGTCAAGTTTCAATTTGATGACAAGTGTGTTGAAGCTTTCAATCATTTGAAAGAAAGACTCATTTCTACTCTGATCATGCAGTCCCCCGACTTCTCTTTGCCATTTGAGATCATGAATGATGCATCTGAAATGGCAGTGGGGGATGTGCTGGGCCAAAGAGTTGGACAGATTCCTCATGCCATCTACTATGCGAGCAAGACTCTAGATGAAGGACAAAGAAATTACACCACTACCGAAAAAGAGTTGCTCACCGTCATCTTTGCTCTGGACAAATTCTGCTCCTATCTTTTGCAAAACAAAGTTGTGATTTATACGGATCATGTTGTGCTCAAGTATCTCATGTCTAAGAAGGATTCGAAGCTGAGGTTGATAAGATGGATTCTATTGCTGCAAAAGTTTGACATCAAGATAGTGGACAAGAAGGGAGTAGAAAATGGCACAGCCGATCATCTCTCCCAGATTGATCACCCCTTTGATAAGACAAGTCTAATCAAGGAAACCATGCCACATGAACAACTCTTCCTCCTTTCATCTTCTCAAGGTCCATGGTACCAACACATTGCCAATTTCTTGGCTAGTGGGAGGATGCCTAGCACGTAGACAAGGGACGAGAGCAAAATATTGTTTTCCATGGTGAAGAATTATGCATGGGATGACCCTCACCTTTTCAAGTATTGCCCCGATTAGCTTGTAAGAAGATGTGTACCATAAGTGGAACAACAAGACATCCTCTCCATGTGACATTTCAGGATATGTGGAGGACACTTTAGAGGAAAGCGCACAGCTGCGAAGGTTCTTCAGTGCAGTTTTTATTGGCCATCATTGTTCAAAGATTCACATGAATTCTGCAAAAGCTGCTTGAAATGCCAAAAGGTGGGAAATATCTCCAAAAGACACATGATGCATCTATCACCCATTCTTGTGGTAGAGGTATTTGATGTATGGGGAATTGATTTCATGGGTCCTTTCCCTTGTTCATTTTTGTATATCTACATCTTAGTTTCCGTTGACTATGTGTCAAAATGGATAGAAGCTATTCCGACTCGGACAAATGACCACAAGGTGGTTTGTGATTTTGTGAAATCAAACATCTTCAGTCATTTTAGCCTTCCAAGAGCCATGATATGTGATGGGGGAAGTCACTTCATCTACCACACCTTTGAGGGATTGCTTAAGAAACATGGAGTGAAACATAGAGTAGCCACTCCGTATCATCCTGAAACAAGTGGCCAAGTCGAGTTGGCCAATCGGGAAATAAAGCTCATTTTAGAGAAAATAGTAAGACCGGACCGCAAGGATTGGTCTCTCCATATAAATGAGGCTTTATGGGCATATCAGACTGCATTCAAAGCCCCGTTTGGCACCACACCATTCAAGCTAGTCTATGGGAAAAGCTACCACTTACCGATAGAGATGCAACATAAGGCGTTATGGGCCTTGAAGAATATGGACTTTGATGGTGACAACGCCGCAATGAAGAGAAAATTTCAACTCAATGAGCTAGAGGAAATGTGCCATGAGGCGTATGAGATGTCAAAAAGTTACAAGGAGAGAACCAAGTTCCTTCACGACAAGATGATTAGGAAGAAGAAGTTTGATCCCGAAAAGTGGGTGTGGCTCTACAATTCAAGAATGAAGTTCTTTCCCAGAAAACTCAGGTCTAGATGGGAAGGACCCTATCTTGTCAAGAAAGTACACCCATCCAGAGTTGTTGTCATATGTGAAAAAGAAGGGGCAATGGAATTTGTCGTCAATGGACATAGATTGAAACCCATTGTTCAAATCGGCCCGGACAAGGACAATCAAGATTTTTATATTTTTATCCTTGTAGAGGAACAATCCGATGAAGAAGAGAGCTTGGATGAGGATGAGAAAGGAATCTACTACAAGGATGCGTTGAAGGTTCCAAAGAAGTGATAGAGATCTAGAATAAATAAGCCTGGCTGAAGGCGTAAAATTTAGCGCTAGTGGGAGGCAACCCACGTGGTTTGAGATTCTCGAACCTTGCTTTTTGATACTCTTATTTTTCTTTACACAAACACACACACACACACTTGTTCTTGATAGTTTTCTTTTGAGTTTTGATGCTATGGCAGGTGATAGACATTAGAGAGGGAGGTTATAGAAGTAATTCATGGTCAGTAAAGTAAATATGTGGCCAATTGACAAATAAAAATTGAAGTTTAAGGTTTTAAAGTGAAAGAATTGAAGGAACACCCCCAAAACGACCGTGGAGCTCGACCACAGCCGTGGTACATCTGGTCAAACACGACCGTGGCCACCGGCCACGGCCGTGGGAATTATTGCATCAAGTTGGCCAAAGTTACAATGTTTTTTGAAGTTTGGCCACGACCATGGAAAATTGCCAAGATCGTGTTGAAGAATCTTGGCCACGACCGTGGTCACTCACCATGGTCGTGGGAATTATTTCATCAAATTCCATCAAAGTTACATGTTGTTTTGGAAAAATGGCCATGACCGTGGCCACCCGCCACGACCATGTTGAAGCGGAATGGCCACGACCGTGGCACTAGATCAAGACCATGGCAAGGTCAAACCGGGGCGTTCTACATCGACAACACGACCATGGCACCCTCCACGGCCATTCCACCCGAACCTATCCATGACCGTGGTCGAGCCCGATTCAGCAAACAAATATAACTTTTAAATGTCCAAACCCGACCCCCTTTTCATTTCTTCATCTTCCACCTCTAGAATATGAACGTGGTGGCGACAACCACCCCCGTGCTCCCCCAATCTCCATCACCAACCCTCAAAAACACCTCCATTCGGCCTCCAATCAATCCCAAATCAATCCCCAACCATCCCTTTACCATTTCCACCACCTATTATCTCTCGATCACCCCTCCATCTCCACATTCATCTCCAATCTGCCAAACAGTCCCCCTCCATAAAACCTCCACATAAACCCTTCATGTTTCGCCCAAATCCACAACAAACCTCATTTCCACCATCCAAACATCCTTCTCCTTCAATTCCACACACAAATCCACATCCATATCAACCCCTCCACCAAAATCCGAATTCCATTTCACCTCCACACCCCACCATGAAGAAGATTGGAAAGGCCATCACCAAGGGGACCAATATCATCATCGGAGGGAAGCGGCATTCCAAAAATGCCTCCTCCAATATTTCCATGCCCTCCCATACCCCTTCACCAAACACATCCGCCTACCAATCCCTCCGCCGCTCACAATCTATGAGTGGATCCCACACCCTCTCGTCTGATAGCCACCATATCACCGACACTACATATGAGGGGGGAAAAGAAGAACAATAGGAGGAGTCTGTGGGAGTTGATATGGACTACCTAATCGATGAGATCGAGCCGGTAGCTACAAAAAGAAATCAAAGATCAAAGGCAGCACTGTCCTCATCCAAGCTGCCACCAATGCCAACACCAACCCTCCATTTGACATCACATGCACCAGCGGGACATAGTGTGCAACCACAACCCTCGTAGAAACTCCATCTTGATGAAGAGCAATCAGCGCAATGGTACAACCTCGACACCAGTTCGGGATCTCAATCGTATAGGATGGAGGAAAATGAAGAGGACAGTGAGGAGGAAGAGATGGAGCTTTAGCCCGAAGGAGATGATGTTTTGGCCCATATGGAGGAAGATAAAGCAAAGACCCTAGGCAAAGCACCGGTAGGGGTGTCCTATGGTAGAGGACACAGGCAGAAAAAGGTTGATCTTATCTACCCTGAGTGCATGACAAGGCGAGTCGTCCCCACCAAGTATGGGTCTGAGAAGGTGATTTATGATCTAGGGATCAAGGCGGCAGTGGAAGAAATCTTGAAGACAATAGGGTTGTGGGATGTTCTTTTCACACCCCAACCAGCATACATCGTTTTGACCTAAGAATTCTTCACCACTCTTGAAAGGACAAAAGTGAGAGGTTGTGACACAATCAAATTTGCCATGATGGGCAATGTGCACACCCTCACATCTACTGAGCTGAATGGTATATTTGTTGTAAGTCCTGAAGAAGCTGTGAAGATGGATAACAGATTGTTAGAAAGGGAGGAAGATCTATACTATGCTTATTTCTGGAAGAGAATTATAGGCAACGATGTTTACGATGCAGAGTAGATAAAAAACCACCACCATAAGCAACCCGATGATCCGCTATGTGCAAAAGGTCTTGGCAAATACAATCGTGGGGAGATATGATAATCAAGGCTCCATTTGCCAAAAGGATATGTTTGTCTTGATAATGATGCACCTCAAAAAGTACCTAGTCCTTGGAGTACTGTTGATTGATCATATGAAGTCCATACCCTATAAGAGCTCAAAACCATTTGTTATGGGAGGGTTTGTGACTTCAATTGAACTAGCATTGGGATACGATCTCTCTGAGTTACAAGATGCAATTGAGGCAGAATTTGTTGATCTCAACTACCTAATGCGCTCAAACACTATTAATATGAAGGAAAAAAGGATGATCTATCTTACAACTAGTGTGTCGGATTTTGAGCTTGAGCTGCCATACCATGCGGTGCCACTTCTATCCGTGTTGGGAGTTCTCTTTAGATTGAAGGAAAAACTACTAAAATGGCAGCAAGAACACCCAAGAGAGATGTATACAAGGGGAGCCACTGCCGTACATGAAGACATAGCTGAACCTAATGTACAAGGGTAGGAGAAAGAAGATGCAGAACAAAGGCAACCCCACAGGACAAGGAGGGATGAGGGAACATCCCAGCTGCAGCAGCCCTCAGGGAATGCCTATGACATGGCAACCATCCAGGCACACCTTGAGAGTATTTAGAAGACTCAAAGTGATATGCAGATTGTCCAGCAGTACATGTGGCAAGATCAACAATAGATGCACCATCAGATCAACCACTTGTATCACTACAACCACGCCCAGGCAGCATGAAACCCCGAATGGGGTGGAGATTTTTGGGGTGGTTTAGCTGGATATCCCGAGACGTACCCTCCACCCCATGATGACTACTGGGGGCATTATTACCAACATCCTCCACCAGGGTCAGCTCCATCCTCAGCTCCTCCTCAGGATCCTTTGCAGATGCCAGACCAGCCATCACAACCATGACACTTCCCCTATCTCCCCTAAGTTATAGTTTTATGCTGAGGACAACATGATTCTAAAGTTTGGGGTGGGTAGGGCGGTATGCACCACCCTATCTCTCTCTTTTTGTCATTTTGTTCCACCTCTACCATCGAAGTTTAGTTTTATTGGTTTTGTTCTTTACATTTCATCTTTGCATGGCATGTAGTTGACTTCTTGCATTTTTGAGTAATTTTTGCTTTTCCTTACCATGCATCGCACCTTCATGTAGTTTTTGTAGTTTCTTATGCATGTTAATTAGGATTTGCTTCTTTATGTCTTGAAATTTCCCTAAAATAGGTTTAGATGTGATTTAGTACAAATTGGCACCATTTTGGCCAATTTTGCCCAAATTTGAGATTTCTTACCTAAAAAGTATGTTTTGACCCAATCTCTACTGTTTTGAGTAAAAATGATGACCTTTGACTAGTGCAAGTGAAATGTCATGCTTTATTGCTAAGTGGTATCAATGTTTGAATTTTTGCATGTGCATCACCTCTCTTATGATTGTGATTGACTTGGTTGAATTGTGAATTTGAGCAAGCTTTGAACGCTTAGTGTTTGTGGAATCACTTGTTTGATATATCAATTTCATCTTATTCATTCATGTGTTGTGATATCTAGGATGAAGTATTGGATTAACTTTCATGTAGGATGTCTTATGTGGAAAATCATACCAATGACCCCTCTTTGACCCGACTCTTCTTCCACCATCTTCATACCCATCCGCCTCATAAAAAGATACCCTAGTGCACATAATCAGCCTTGGTCACCTCCAAAAGTTTGGGGTGGCCACATCTCTACCTCCCTGCTTCACTCTATTCACCATATGCCCTATCTACACTAAGGGCAAGAAAGAAAAGAAGAGAAAAAGAAAAGAAAAAACACAATAAAAGGATGCTCCTATTTAAGAGCATTCAAATAAAGAAAAGATGCGTGTGTAAAAACACTCCAAAAATCTTACCGCATCCCTTTCTTCCACTTTCATACCCATTGAGCTAGGAAACATCAAACTTAGCTCATTTTTCCCTTTTCCGCAACAACGTGGGTCTTTTGGTATGATTTGAAATATAAGAGTGAACGCATGAATGTGAAACAACACTCCTAGTCATTCTTGATGAATGCCACCATGAAATGGTTTACCCATAACTTAATGAAAGAAATATGGATAACTTGCATATTCTATGCGCTATATTTGAAGTTCATGTGCTTTGTGCTATTTTCATGATTGGATTGTGAGAGTAGCAGAGGAGAGAGGTGAAACGCATGAACTCAGTCATCTTTGATCCCATTCAGCAATAATCATCTTTTACATTGCATATGTCATTTCTTTTTGTGGAAGTTTTGTAGAGAGATTGAGTTGTAGCATACTTGAGGACAAGTATGTTTTAAGTTTGTGGTGGTGATGTAGCCCTGTTTTAGGGCTCCATCCTGTGCCATTTTGTACTTAAACCACATCTAAACATGTTAGATTACAAGTGTTTTCCCCTAATGTGCTTATCATTGCAAATATGCTTAGGGATGTTCTTTGCACTGTTTTTAGGTACTTGGACCATGTTTAGATGGACGAGAGAGAAAGAAGGAGTTCTAGGGTTCCCCCAATCATGGAGGGACCCAAAGAAGGCCCCAAAGTCTCCCTCAACCTACCTCTAATGGCCAAGAGTCATCCCCAAGCAAAGACATCCAAGAATGATGGAGTTTGAAGTGAAATCAATTTATGCAAGCCTCGCCACGGCCGTGGCCACAACACCACGGTCATGCATTTTTTGGCAAAGAAGTGCCCTTTTCAATAGGGTTTTCCCACAGAATCCCACGGCCGTGGCCACCTGCCACGACCCTGGCCATTGAAGACACCACGGCCGTGGCCATCCGCACGATCGTGGTCAGGAGAAGAGAAAACGACCGTGGACTTTCCCCACAGTCGTGGGAATTAATGACCAAAGTTCTAGTTTTCATCAGGTTGTCACCCGAAATCACCACGACCGTGGCTCACTACCATGACCATGGCCGATGAAGTACAAAACGCCAATGGTGTTGTTGCACGATCACCTCTCCCTCCTCCAAAACATCCGTGTTACCCAACACGGCCGTGGTGCCCCTCACCCACCATGACCATGGCCACCACCATAGCTTTCCACCACTCCCTCCATACCATGACTGTTTTGCCACCCCACGACCATGTCCCACTACCCTCACCACGGCTGTGGCACATTGACACAGCCGTGGTGATCCACCAACCCTACCCTACTTTTACAATGTATTTCCTAAACTGCCCCCACTTACCCTAGTGCCTCCCCACCACCTATATATACATAGGTGGCGGCTGGGGCACGAAGGCTAGCCTCTCCCACAGCTGCTCCAAGCTTCGACCTTCCTTCCTTGAGCTATTAGTGCAATTCCTTTGCATTTTGGCTCTCCATCCACCATCTCCACCCTCATTCCACCTTGGAAACCTAGTTTTCTAGGTTTTCATCCATAACCCCCCATATTTTCATGCTCCCCTGCACCCTTGGAGTAGGGAGGTCGTCCATAGCAGCTTGGAGGTGAAGAAGAAGGCCACTTCATCAAGTGTCATGGCTTTTCTACTTCTTCCCCTTTCTTTTACTCTTTCTTTGATCATATGTAGCTAAGCCCCTAGTGGTGATCTGTTTGGGGTTAAAATGTGACTTTGATACCATGTTGGGGAAAAGTTGCTTGTAATGAACTCAATTTATATCTATGATGATTGCCTCATGCTTCTATCTCATTTCCTATTTTATTGCATGTGGTTTGTGCTTATAACATGGATTGCTTACTTTGAGATGTTTGATGACACAGCTTCTAGGAGGAATTGAAGTGTATATGGCAATCTTAGGATTGGCTCCTAGGTCCAATTACTGGATCCCTAGCTAGGCCCCTTTGTTCCTACATACACATCCCTCCTTATACAAGTGAGTGTGAGATTTAAGTAGCTAGTGTAAGTGAGAGTTATGTAATTGCCTAGGGCCTTCTAAAGGCTAGAGTGGCTAGTGGCTTGAGGTCAAATACCCTCATCTCTACTCCCATCTCTACCCTCAACCCCCAATTACTCACTATCCCTTACTCTAGAAACCCAGATTTGGCTAATCCCATTAGAATTACACCTAACCCTAGTCTTCTACTAGTAGTGTAGGGTATATTCTTATGGCATTGACCTTATTGTTTGGTCCGATAATCTAGATGTGGAATGAGAACCATGCTTGTCTAATGATCTCCCCCAACTAATATCAAAGTTACATCCCCTAAATGGCCCACCTACCCTAATCAACTTGTTAAAACCCAAACTGCTATGCTTTCTTGTTCATGCTAGTTTAGTTTAGTTTCTTTTGCTTAATCTAGTTAATTGCATAGTTTTATTCTCTAGTGTTAATTTAGGTCCCTGCTCTTGTTAGTGGTTAACTTAGCTTCTTAATTTCTTCTTGCATGTTTAGTCTAGTATAGCTTGTTCTTGTCCTTGCTTAGCTCGTTTGTTAACTTAGCTTGCTAATTCGCATGTTCAAGATAACTTAGGTTTAATTCTGCCTTTCTTTCTTGTTCATCTAGAGTAATCAATCACCAAAACCTTTTAAAACCCTCAAACCCTAATCTCCGCACTAGGAACATAGCCCATACTACCTAACTCTAGTGCCCCTTCTATCCCTATGGACCGACCTCTATCCTGCCAATCACCTATACTACGAAAGTACCCCGTACGCTTGTGGGTGACCTGTTTAGTCTTTGTGATAGACTCAGTTAGGGACAATATAAATTTCAAAAGCAAAAATCCCATCCCGTGCGTTTCGACCTCGTAGAGTGCACCTAGCCACCCTAGTTGGCTGGTGTGTACGCCTCTAGAGGAATCCACACCAGTCTCTGAGACAAATGCGAGAAAGACTTTACATACTTTAGATATGAGCTTTTTAGATTTAAGAGAGGAAATTATTACATTATTACAAAATTCGCTTCCCCAAGGGACCATCATTGGAGAGGAATGATGCTAAGAGAGAACTACCATCTTATTCCTACAATCAATGTGAGCATGATATGTGTATAGCCAATCCATTTCAAGAATAATATCAAAGTCTTCCATGTTTAAGAGAATGAATTCAAAGGGCATGTCATGATTTTCGAATTTTAGAGGGAGGACATCAATTTTCTGTAATGTAGTGAATATTTTGCAACTAGGAGTTGACACATCCAGAGTATAACCCAAGTCCTTTATATGTAAGTGCAACATTGAGGCCAGATTTTGAGAGATAAAAGTATTTGTGGATCCAGAGTCAAACAATGCTTTAACATGATGTCCATTCAAGAAAACAATGCCTACACAAGATAATTATATTTTAAATAATTGAAGGCACTGAACGAAATACTAGATATATGAAAAAGATTTAAGGTTACCTTCGACTAGATGGTTTGGATTTTCCCTAGCCTCTTCTGCTGTTACTACAAACACCCTAGCATTGCGGTGTCCCGGAAGGGGTGGAACACCTGTTGGAGGTTTGCCAAGGATAGACACATTGGGGCACTTGGCAAGGAAATGTCCCTCCTTCTTGTAGTTGTAGTAGACTGACTTGGTGTAGCAAAAAGGTCCATCATTTCCTCATCTACAATTCTTGCATTTATTGCGGTAATCCATCAACTTGCTATTCTTCTGACCTTTCTTCCCTAAACCTCATCCTTTTCCCAATCCTCTATTATGGCCAGGGTGGAACTTCTTGAACTTCTCTTCCTCAGTGGTGGTCAACCCTAAATATCCCATACTAGAAGGCTTCTGCAATCCCTGCTCCCTTTCCTACTTAAGGGCCATGTCTAGGGCTTCATCTATAATTCTGGGACGGGAGGCTATAACTAGGGTTTTCAGATGGGCAACAAGGCAATCTACATAATGCTCAGTGAGGCGATCCTCAGTCTGGATAGGGGCATAGCGTTCCAGAAGCCTAAACTTCCAGGTATAATCGACCACTAAGAGACTGCCCTGCCTAAGTTCCATGTAGATCTTCTCTTTCCTCTTCCTCTCAGTTATGGGCATGAAACGATCGATGAAGAGAGTCTTTAAGGCTTCCCACCCCAATTTGTCTACTTCCTCTCCCCGGTTCCCACCATTGTTATCCCACTAGATCTTTGCCCCTCCCTTAAGCAGATGGGTAGTGAATTTGACCTTCTTTTCCTCGGGTACTTCTAGGGTACGAAAGGCATTCTCTACATAAAGGACCCAAGCCTCAGCCTTGTCCATGACTTAGGCTGATCTTCCCCCCAAAAGAAATCAGGGTTGAGCTTAATGAAGTCTATCACTGTCACTTCATTTTTCCTAGAGGAGCTAGGTTCAGAGGTTCCTTTTGTGGTGAGGGTTTCCATTAAGTCTAGAAGGATTTTCTTTTGTTCCTCCCACCTTTCCTTGGTTGCGGCATCGAGATCAGTTACTTCAGAGGTTTCAGGCTCTTTTCTCTTCTTATAGGATGATTCCTCTAAGGCCTTTGAGTTGCGAGTTTTAGGAGGCATCCTGAAATTAATTTGAACATATTAAATTTATTACTTTAACAATTATTCTCATCATTATCATTATTATCACATGATATTTCATTATTCTCCTTTATCAATTATTAATGTTCTTAATGTTATGATTTATGGAGGATATCCTAAAATCCTTATCAGTCGATCATTAGGACTTTCTAAATAGAGAGACTACTTCCTAACCTTATAATAGAGGTAAGAGGGAAATTTATTTTAAACATAGATGAGAGGGAAAATTTTCCTATAGAAGGGATGAGAGGGAAAATATATAGATGAGAAGGTTCCTAAATTAAGGTATGCCCAAGAATAGGGGACACTTAGGGTATCAGCCAGGTAGACTTATACTGCCATAAAGGTAACCTCGTGATTGCCAAGCTAAGTGGCTCAGAGACTTTAGTCAGACCCATGGTAGATGGTATCCTAGACACCTCCACCATTCACATCCCTAACTCAAGGACTACCCTAGAATCAAAATAGGGTGAATGAAGTTCATGTGACTTGATGTATGAACCTCACTCTGATACCAACTGTGACGACCCAAATTTCCATATACTTTCCATAGTGACATTCACAGATATGCGTGCACTCATAACTATAGATGTCAAAAGGGAAAATATAAGAGATTAAGGTAATCAACTAAAATTCGAGATCGAGCCAAGATCAAAGTCCACATCACCTCATAAAGCCACACACACATTCATTCATAAGGATAAAATAAAGTCATACATAGAGAGAAAATATTGTTATAGAGAAAGATAACTTTATTACATAGGATCTCTGTCATCCTCAACATCAACTAGGAAAATAAACTAACATCTAGAAAGAATAAGATAAGAGGAATAGATCTATCTAATAAATCCTGCATGCTTATTAATTTATGCCTTCAGGTACTTTGAGCATGCATTTCACTTTGTTTGTCAATTATTCCTTGCACCTAGAAAATACGAGAAACAAAAACATCAACAAAGTTGGTAAGTGGTAAAAAGTTACACTAATAAGGTTGCATAAAGGAAAATATTTGAAAAGAGAGAAAGAGAGAGAAAACAATTTCTTAAAGTGAAAATCAGGTAAACATCATTTCTATTACATTCATTTTGAGGCGGTTGTGCTACACATATTGCACTTAACTTATATCTAGTGTGGGCAATATAATATCATCATACATCTAACATGGGCCAAGGAATCATACATCCATGTTAGGAAACATACTTCCACACCAGGCTATGTGCTCTAGTAGCTACAACCCATCATAATCATTTATGTTCTATTAGATTTGGTGAAGTATAACTCATACTAATTCAACCAAGAAATTATATCCAAATATGAGCATTCAAGATATTACATATCATAGGAAATCATAAATCTAGTCTTATACTTATAAGACCACGTACCTGCTTGTTTAGATCAGATATCCAAGAATTTAGAATCAACAAGAATTAAGTCACCCTACAAGGAAAGCAAGGGTACACCATTACTATTGGTCCATATGACCAAGACTAAGATATGTTCTTAGTTATTATTCTTTTCATGTTATCTTGTTTAGATCATGGATTTTCCATTTTTAAATTGAGTTTTGAGATATTATCAAGTCTGATGCATCATAAAATTGTTTGATTAAAAGATAGTATTTAGTTAATTAAATAGAAGATTATCATAAACTAGGGTTTCTAGGATGGTCGGATAAAAAGGGAAAGCAACCCTTAGGATATTAATGATTTCATAAAACCAGGGTTCGATTCAGAGTTCAAGACCATACATGAGCACTAATCATCATCTAATAATATTAGATTTAATATAAATATGTACATTTAATTTGATGTAGAGAGAGAGAACTAGATTTAGGGTTTCTTCTAATCATTTCATGATTTATCAACTTAGACTAGTGTTTCAAGTTATTTAGAAAATAGGGTTTCATGTAGGGTTAAAGATATTGTAGAAAGTCAGATATCACCAAGGAAACTATTATTAATAATTAATTATAATTTAGGAGTAGGAAACGGATCTAGGTCCTAATAACATTTTATTTGGATAGAGAATATTTTCCTGATCAAAATGGTATATAGGTTCGATATTTTCTGATAATCCTAGCATTTACTAGGATTTTCCTAAGATAATCATTTTTATATTGATTAAGATAAAAAGGAAAAGAAAATTTACCTCGATCATTGCCTGGATCTGACTGGATCTACGGCTCAAATTTATCCAAGGATACGAGAGAGGGGGCCCAGTTTGTTGATCGGGCGCTCTTAGATTGGTCCAACTGGCGTTGTGGGTCCCAGCATGGTCAGTGGTTCCTCGCACGAGCAAGCACCAGATCACGGTGGAGGATCGTCGACGTGATGAGTAGAAAGGGGTAGTAGGCCCTCGTCTTCGGTTTGAACCAGCCGCCCGACTTCGTCTGGTGTTGGCGAGTTGGGCAGGGTAGGTGATTGAGAAGGTGGAGGTGCGGAGTTGTGAATCCCAAAGGGGGTAGTGCGGCAGTGCCGTAGGGTAGCTCTAGGGTTAACTGGAGATCCTGGGGAATGTTAAAGCTCGAGAGGAAGTGGATCGAGGTAAAGGAAGCTGGCAGTGATGTCAAGGGGCCTTTAGTAGGCTCTCGGGTAGGTTTAGGGTTGGTTGGGGGTCCTGGGTGTAACATCCCTGACCTGGGTTATGCTTTAAACCTAAATGTTTTGTTTAAGAAAGATAATTATATGCTTGCTTTTACCTTTTGAAAAGTAACTAAGGTTCAAGAGGAACTTATGTTTCAATTTTAGTCCTTTTTGAATAATGTTGAAACAATGTTTTGCCTATTTTGGACTAAAGTGCAAATTACCCAAGTTGAGGGGTGAACTTGCAAATGTTACATGGTAAAATGTTCCTCAAGAGTTGAAGCATCATAAGAATGAAAATGATGCAGAGGTATGACTTGTAGCATCCTGAGCACCAAGAAAGAGCTTGTTGAGCAATGTTTGTACATTAAAACCTAGTTTTGGTGTAATGTGCAAATTACCCAAAACCTAGTGTTCAATATGCAAAATACCACTTATAGAGAGTCCCTAATGTCTCTTGGTATCAATTAGAGACAAGAAAATCATAGGGGCATCTCATTTGAATCCCTTTGGAAGAGAGATAATCTTGATATTAAAATAATCAAGATTTAAGCATAATTGAAACCCTAATTCAATTTAATACAAAAATAAATATATTAATGGAAGTGCCCTTCAACCAAAAAATGATGGTTTAATTTCCATAAGTATGGATGTCCTTTTACCTTGCAAAGGCAACGAAATATCCAAAGTGAATGGAGAGCCCACTCACATTAGTTAAAGAAAAAGTAATATCCACTCAATTTTGGATATTATTGTTATATTGATTAAGGTGCTTAATTTGTTTTCTTTAATTTATGGATAATGAAGAGGAATTACAAGGTGGGGGGGATGGCTTCGTATTCAAGGGATGGAGGGGAGTAGGTGGCACCAATTTTGGGAGTTGAAGGAATTAATTATCACTTTCTCTCTCATTGAAATTTCCTTATATACATCCCATTTTCAACCCACATGAAAGGCTTTTTCGATCCCTTTTTCTTTCCTTGCTTTGTCTGTGCACAAAGGTGCTTAGGAATAGAAGGAGTATGTTCCCCAACCTGTAGGTAAGCTCCATAGTCATCTTCAACCTTGATTTCATGGTGGAAATTGAAATTCAATGCTTAATTTCTTCTTTTCTTCTTCAATCTTCAACCTTAGCCATTCATTTCACTCAAAGACTTGAGAATAGACCTTGGACAGTTGAAAACACTTCATTCACCATTGAGGAAGTGAAGCTTGAAGCTTGGATTCAATTTTGAATGCGGGTTATATAACTTGAACCCTTAAATGTCATTATTGCTTGCAATTTATTCATCATGTGTTGAACTATTCTTATTTCTCAATTTTTCCTTTTAATTAGTTGTTGAAATCACCATAAGAGGAAGATTTGCAGCTTGAAGATGATGATGTCATATTGAGCACACACCTCTACAAAGGAATGGGCAAACGGTTTCAAAACCGATTGAGTTGATTTGGTTTCAAAATCAATTGAGTTGATTCGGTTTCAAGACCGAGTGGGTAATTGAACCCAAGACCGAAAGGGTAAGTTACTTCAAAACCAAATGGGTAATTGATTTCAAGATTGAATGGGTAATTGACTTCAAGATCAAATGGGTAAATGAGTTCAAAATTTAATGGGTAATGGATCTCAAAATTGAATGGGTAAATTGAACTTCAAAACCATTTGGGGTTAATTACTGATGTGAATGATGGAGATCCAATGGATCAAATTGATTTAAATTTAATGGATTCAAGGATGGGTGATCTATTGATTACTAACCCTAATTGGATTGAATGCTTGAAATCCCTAAATCGATTGAGTCAATTTCTAAGTTGAATGGCTCAAACAGTCTCAAGACTGTTTGAGGGCAAACAGTCTCAAGAGCGTTTGAGACCAAATGGTCTCAAGACCATTTGGAGGTCAAGGATTGAGATGGATGATTGGAGATCCAAGGGATGTAATTTAATGTACTTTCAATGGTCCAAGTAATGTGTGATTCAATAGAGCAAACCCTGAAACCAATTGATTGATTGAAGGAAACCCTAATTGGTCCATTCGGTTTCAAGGTGGTTTGGACCAAATGGTCTTGATACCTTTTGAATCCAAACGGTCTTGAGACCGTTTGGAGGGCAAACGGTCTCAAACCGTTTAAAGTTCAATTGGTTTCAATAATGGGTTGCTCATGCGGTTTAAAACTTTTTGGAGATAATTATATTTTATTCAAATGGTCTCAGACCGTTTAGAGTTTTTGAGATCAAGACCGTTTGATGGTCTAACGGTCTTAAGACCGATTGAAGGTATAGATCAAGACCATTTGAAGGTCTAGTACCTCAAGACCGTTTGAAGGTCCAGTACCTCAAGATCGTTTGAAGGTCTAATTGACTTAAACCCTGTAAGTACTATTAAACCACATGATTTTTAATGATGTATAATCAAAGATAATTACAATGGTTGTACCTTTAAGGTACTAGGGTGATTAGTATTCTTAAAGGGGTTAACCTTTGATGTGTATGGAAGCAATGCCTCAATATACTATCTTAACCCTAAATGTATGCACTTGAATGAAGGGTTGACCTAATCTAATTGAGTTTGAAGCAATTAACATCCTAGAGAGGATGGGAGAGAAAGGAATCCATACATGTATGATAATCATGTAGTGGTTAAGCCTCAACACTTTCAACATGAGTAAAATATGTAGTTAGGGTATGATCCTCGATAAAGAGATCATGAAACCCTAATTGAGAAGGTTGATGAGCCATAACCCTAATTTAGGGCAATGCTAGGTGTAACCCTAATCTAGGGTAATGATGTAACCCTAATCTAGGATGATGATATGAGAAATCTCAATTCAGGGTAATATAATGAAAAACCCTAATTTAAGGGGATGCTTCATAAAACCCTAAATTAGGGTCAAGTTACATGGAACCCTAAGTGGGAAAGGTTATAATGAACTTTTAATCAAGGGTGATGTTATGTGAAACCCTAATCAAGGGTGATGTCATGTGAAACCCCAATGCAATGATGTGATGTGAAAACCCTAATTAAGGGTGATGTCATGTGAAACCCTAATAAAGGGTGATGTCATGTGAAACCCCAATGCAATGATGTGATGTGATAACCCTAATTAAGGGTGATTTCATGTGAAACCCTAATGCAGTGATGTTATGTGAATGCCTAATCAAGGGTGATGTCATGTGAAACCCTAATACAGAGATGTGATGTGAAAATCTAATCTAAGGGGATGCTATGTAATGCTATATGAAATCCTACCCTAATGTAGGGTGAAGGTATGTGAAATCCTAATTTTGGATTATAGTGCGTGAAACCCTAATGTTGGGTAATATGATGATAAACCATAACCCTAATTTTGGGTAATGGGAAGAGTATCCCTAATTGACATGAATTGGGAAAAATCTTAACCCTAATGAGGGAATAGTGATGCTACTCTTACATTGCATAGTGCTGATATGTAATTGATATAACTGTTATCATGTTTACTAATCATGTAGGTATCATGAGATGTTGGACATAGCCAGGTATGAGCTATGATGTTTTATTATTAAAATTGTTTTATGGGCCTTGTGAGCCATAACATGCTTTGTTACCTAGTGAGAGGTAATAAGAAATTAAATGGGCTTTGAGAGCCATGTGAGATGCCTATGTAGCAAGTATCATGTTTACCTTGGTTAGATGACTTGAAGGTATCAGTTACCTGATAAGTGGTAACAAGTGTTCTTTAATGAACTGAGGGTTTGAATACCCATATTCCATAATCTTGATGATGAGATGTTAAGGGATGAGAATGCCCCTGATGTGACAAGGGATTGAGATCCCAATGTTTCATAAAGTTTTGAAAAGTACTTGATAGAAGTATTACTCATTCTTGATAGCATTTGTTATAATAATTTATGTTTGAAAACCTGACTGATGCTAAAAGAATATGGTAATGTACTTAATTAATCAAGTGAAAACTTATCATGTAGAGCCCTGGCCATAGATCCATCATCGTCAGTAGTTTGGTGATGGTGAAATAGGTTTTCCTACGGGATCTCCTGGAGGGCATACTTTTGAGTATGTGGGGGTTATGGGAACAAATATCCTTACGCCCTAATAGAGGAATTGATGTGAGATAAACATTAAATCTCTCAATCCTTCATTATATATGTCGGGATGGATGTATCACTAATCTCCCAAATGTCAAGATGGATGTATCACTAATATCTCAATAATGTTAATACCAGATTGATGTGAGATAAACATGAAATCTCTCGATTGCGAAGAGAGTACAACTGCCACTGTAACTCTATAGTGAAGTTGTCAGGATACCCTGGAAAGCTATTTAGCAGAGACACAAGATGTCCTACATTTTATCCTCACACTGCTGAGGAGGATAAGGTCATGGGAATCTGGCTCTTCCTTGATCTATGTATGGTACCGATTTTGATTTTGCAATGGTCGGTTGGAGTATGAGTGGTATACCTCATTTTCTCAGGGTTGATGTGATGGAGTGGACATTTGGAATCCTTAAATGTCCAATGACATAAGTGAAGGCATACATGTCAAGTTGTTTGAGGTGTCTTAAGTGTTTTAGTAAAATTGGAGTGTTGATTGCGATTTATATAATGATTAAGATCTCTCTCTTTTTATGCCTTCTTGAGGAATTTAATTGAATGGTCTAGTAGATGAGTTTTGTCACCAAATTTGTGTGCAAAGTAACTTGAGTTGTGAGGAAGCTATGATTAAAATACGGTGGCAATTGAAGTATCCTAGAAGAAGTTATGAAGGTTCCAATATAGTGAAATATTGTGCATGTTGATGTATTTAGGACCAAGTTTTATTCCTTTTAGCCTAAGTTTTATTTCATACAGTGTCACACTTTCCTTGGCTGAGGAGTCCAAATATACAACGTGGGCAACTGCAAGAGGGAAAATTTGATTGCCAGTTGTGGACGATCGTGGGTCAGAGAAGTTGGATAGCTTGGCGCCCATGACAGCCACCACTACACCCTTACATTGGGGGTTTGGATTAGAAATGGCAGTGAACGAGTGGTTGTTCCCCCTGCCTTCTCCATCACCATGAAGACCACTCGTTTGCACACGATGCCATTAGCACTGACCCAAGCAACAGCAAAAACCCACAGACTGTTGAAGAGGAGACGCAGAACAACCTTGGCCTCCATACTGGCAGCGATCGCAGTCAGCCAGCAGGAGCCGCTGCCAGCCAAACCACGCTGGATCAGTAGGGCGGAGGCGGAATTCCCCCACGTGGAGTTATACGAGGCCATGGACCGGGAGCTCTGAAGCTACGATGGGGCTGAGAGGTTGCAGGCGCAAGCGTGCATCTAGTGCCGAACGGTGGGAGAGAGAACCCCGGAAGCCTTGACAACGAGCACCGGTGATATGGAGTCTCGGCGGTAGTCAAGACCCCCCCACGGTGAAAGCCTGGGATGAGCGAGGAGGAGGCCATGTTGCCCTGCTGCTTGCCACCGTGTTCAAGCCGTGCGGCGCCGGCGGCGCTTCTGTCGACATCATGCTTGAGGGGAAAAGAACAAGAAAGGAGAACGAAGAGAAGAACAGGAACCGGGTTCACAACGCAGACCAGTCCAATTTGTAGATCGACCGGCCCACAACCAGGCAGTGAGCCTGAACCCTACAGCTACGGCGGCGGCTTGCCTGCAGACTCACGCCCGACGGAGGCGCTGAGCGGGAGCCCCACGCAGAACGGGAGACGGTGGCGGCCACGGACAGTGAGTCCATCGTCATGATAACTTGGCGATGATCTCCAGGTGATGGAAACCTAGCTGAGAGGAGCTGTAGCTCTAAACCCTCAACCGAAGAGGAGGCTTGTGGCGACGCACGCTGGGGCCGAGGCTGTGTGGTGGCGGCGCTCGTGTTGGCGGGCGGCGGCGCTCACGCATGCGGTTGCGGGAATCGGCCGAGAGAGCGAGAGAGAGGGATCGTGTGGGAAAGAAGAGGAGAGACCGGGTCCAGTGGAAATAAACCAGTAACTTAAATCAGACCGATCGGCTCGTAGCTGAACCATGCGAGTCCTCGAGCAGCGCCTCTAACAGGCCACGTGGCCTCATGCGATTGGCCAATAAAGGTAAAACCTTTATAATGCTCAGATCTTATTTAATTCGTAGAAAATAGATCGCTTATCAGAAAAATACATATAATATACCAAAATGTTCAGAAAAATGTGTAGAATAATATGAAACCATCATATCAGCCTTTTTATGCACGTATATCAGCAATATCATGTAAGATGTGTAATTCTTGTTTAATGGATAATAAATAGCAAATGATGAAATAAAATTATGGAAAAATGTCAGTAGATTCATAATTATGTTTATAATGCATATGATATCAGTTATGGTGATGTTGATGTACGAAATCATGTAATTTGCTTAGAATGTCTATTTAGGGCTGATAACCCTTAATAAAATGCAATAAATACATTGGCGATCAATAAATGACAAAACTCATAGAATAAGCTCATATCAGTATATGGAACCTCGGTATTAATTATGAGATCATAATGATGCATAGAATTCATGTTATATGAAGATGACCCGTAATATATGAGATGAAATCCTAATTTGTACAATACATGTAACCTAGGTTTGATATATATATATATATAAAGAATGACACATAACATGATATTCAGATTATGTATCCTAATCTGGAATATAATGTTAGTAACGTAATTACAAGAAGATAAGACAAATAATAATGAGAATATCCTAATGAACTAAGTGAAACCCAAATATGGATATAATTAGGGTTAAGATGAGATATAATAGGATGAGAACCTGATGATAGTGTATGGTCTTGTCTTAATCAGGTTTAATCAAGGATATAGTTGACATCAGAAGTATATGTGATGATTAGGAATATCTCTTTGGAAGGTACGCCATTACCTCTTACTTGGCTTATTATATAATATGCTTGTGTTATATGAGTAGTACAATACTTGGCATATGGTATTGATTGAAATGATTGTTCTTGTATGATATGTTGCATGATTTTCCATTATTACTGCTATGAACACATGAAACATAATATATCTGTTCCATTATATCTAAGCACTTCAACTCTTTGGTAGTAAAGTGCTGGAAATAAGTACTTCAACTCTTTGGTAGTAAAGTACTTGGAAGTGATCCAACTCTTTGGTAGTAGATCACATTGTGAAATGATCCAACTCTTTGGTAGTAGATCATAAAGGCCTTAATGCATTCAACTCTCAGGTAGTAAATGCATGGATGATATAATGGAAAATGAGCTTAAAACATGTGTTCTCTTTTGTTAATGAATATCGTTGTGCAACTATACGCCTTTTCTATATTCTTTTGTTACTGCCAAGTATTAGTTTTATCTTATTGCCAAGATATGATGAGAGGTAAATAAAAGACACGTAGGCGTACTCAGTACAATATTCATGAAATATTGTGCTGACGTGTACCGCATGTAATCTTTTTGTTTAGGTTGTGGTTATGCTTTGAAGATCGAGGATAGAGAGAGTTGTATAGCGAGCTGATGTACATGTGGACCTGTTGTCTTAAGATCCTATTGTTTTAGAATGTAGTACATGTATATGTCATGGCTTTACCTTTCAATGTGTAATATCAAATGTTGTAACAATTCATGTTGTAATTATATGTTGAATGGTGAACATGTGTTGTGGTTGTTTATTGTTCATGTGCATGTGCTACTGTGTTTCCTTCTGACTTCCTCTGATTTTCTTCTTCTTAGCCTTATGTGGGATGTTTAAATTGGGATTCTCGCTGAGGTGAGGGTTTCAATTTGGACGTCGCACATCAGATTAAGTTTTAGAAAATCCGGGGACGTCACAGGTGGTATCAGAGCATGAACAATAGCAAAGCCTCACATTTGCTCATTATGCAACTCGAAACAATAAAACCTTGAACTTAATAATCTTTTAGGGTTAGATTAGTCGTCTTTTAGAGACTAGATCTGACCTAGCTTCTAGGTTAGCACCTAGATGTCCGAGAACTAGGTCTAGACTGGTGCTTGTTGAGTAGCAAGTCCTTAGATGTCATTCTTTCCTTGTAGTGCAGCGGTATGGGATGTTGCACCATTTGGAAATGACGTGCATCAAGGGAAGAGAAACCCTAGACATATTGTGCAAGTTGTCTAGAGTAGCTACACTAGTCTACCCCTTGTTCTCACCCTTTTCACTAGTTTTCATGACACTGGACTCTCTACTATGTGTGGGATGCTCGTTTTCAGGATTTGGTTTTTGATTCCAAACGAATCGAACCTCGATAGTTTTCTCTGACGCTTGTTTTATCGAAGAAAAACTATATAATATTTTATTATGTATATGTATTACAAAAATGTGTCCCCACACATGTACGAGTAGGAAGTGGTCATGCAACCTAGGTGGAAGTGATGACATCAGTCTAAAAGAGAGAGTAGTTCTAGATTAGATGTCTAGAGCCTTGTTGGATATATGTGATAGATAGAATAGATGATATAAGTTTGGATGATATGATGATCTAAGTTGTATATAGAAGACATAAGATGTTCATGATGATCTATGTTTTCTTTGAGGACTTAAGTTCGGTTTTGAGGATTTGAGATAAGCTTGGATGAGGTAAGTAACTAGGCTTGTATGAGATAAGATAAGCTAAGTTAAGATAAGTTGTGAGTCAGCATGAGCCTCAAGCTCTTTTACAAAGGAGGACCTCTAGTGTTAGGACCAGTTTTGGGGTTAGCTCAAGAGAGAGCGAGACCCACAGGGAGAAGGTCAGAGAACCTAAACTCCAAGATATGAGAATTATGAGATATGTGATATGATATGTCCTAAACTAGAATACTCCTGAGTGTTTGATTTGAGTTGCTTTATGTATGATTCCTATAGTCTTGTTGAACCCTAGATGTCCTTGGGAAGACCAAACCCTAGAGTCAGAGAGAGTCTGGCTATATGTACATGTGAGCATGAATATGAGTGCCTACCATCTGGGTGAGGGAGAGAGCCCAAGACCGTGGAGGAGGTAGCTATGTCAGTTTCTGTGAAGCCTCATGCTCGGGTTGGTGGTTTCCCACATAGGAATCTAGTGGTATATATATGAGAGTTTTGGGTAAAGACGTTTCATGGGTAGAGACCTATGAAGAGTATGCCATAGCATGTTGTGGTTTGTGCTTATGTGGCTAGATCTAGTAAAGCAATCGACTAGTGCCAATGAGGTAATCCGAGAACCCTAGACTAAGAGAGGAAAGATAAAGTATATGAGAATGAGATACTCATAGAGTTGAGTTAGCTCAGAGAGACTGAGCATGGCACTACCCTCATGGTATGGGTTAGAGGAACCTCTTTTGTACTAGATAAAGTTTTTGATATATGTTTGATGAGCCACTTGCATAAGTTAGTTCAGCACAACCATGACATAATATATGAAAAAAATGTGATCTAATCTCAAGATGTGATATATAGACATGATATAATGGAAACCTAGAAATGGTTTAATACATATCGATGCATATATGGTTAACCATATACATGAATAATGATGATAATGTGAAATTGTTGGTTAATCTTGGGATGAATTCATTAATAAATGATGAAATTTATTATGAACAATGAAATAAGATCATATGAATGAAACATGTTACATGAGCTGTTAATCTTAGTGCTTAATAAGATGAAAATATATAGTTTGAAAGTTAGCACAACATAATGATTATGACACCTTGATATGATCTAGATGGATAAAGTGGGTTAACTTTAGTTAACTCCCTCCTAAAAGGCATATGTTAATGTTGAACATGTTCTAACAAATTAGCTCAATAAAATGTTGATGACACCTTGATGTATGGGTTAACTTGGGTTAACTCCTTGGGAACATGGTAATATGATGTTGAATATTAATGCATGTCTAAAGATAAGGAAGAAAATCTAACATATGAGATATGTCATGATGTGACCTAAGTTTCTAAACCTTGAGTTCAATCCCGATGGAGTGTTTGTGCACCAAGATGGTTGTAAAACCCCCTAATAAGTGCCTTGGATACATGGTTCTAGGTAACCTTTTTGGATATGTTGCACATAGTGTGGTTGCTACATGTGGATGGAGGCAAGATAAGGTTTCCCTGGAAGTATGAGTATGCTTTACTTTCGAGGACGAAAGTTCTTTTAAGATGTATATGATGTGACAAAGTGGTTTTTGCTTTAATTTCGAGGACGGAATTTCTTTTAAGGTGTGTAGGATGTGATGGAGTGGACATTTGGAATCCTTAAATGTCCAATGACATAAGTGAAGGCATACATGTCAAGTTGTTTGAGGTGTCTTAAGTGTTTTAGTAAAGTTGGAGTGTTGATTGCGATTTATATAATGATTAAGATCTCTCTCTTTTTATGCCTTCTTGAGGAATTTAATTGAATGGTCTAGTAGATGAGTTTGGTCACCAAATTTGTGTGCAAAGTAACTTGAGTTGTGAGGAAGCTATGATTAAAATACGGTGGCAATTGAAGTATCCTAGAAGAAGTTATGAAGGTTCCAATATAGTGAAATATTGTGCATGTTGATGTATTTAGGACCAAGTTTTATTCCTTTTAGCCTAAGTTTTATTTCATACAGTGTCACACTTTCCTTGGCTGAGGAGTCCAAATATACAACGTGGGCAACTGCAAGAGGGAAAATTTGATTGCCAGTTGTGGACGATCGTGGGTCAGAGAAGTTGGATAGCTTGGCGCCCATGACAGCCACCACTACACCCTTACATTGGGGGTTTGGATTAGAAATGGCAGTGAACGAGTGGTTGTTCCCCCCTGCCTTCTCCATCACCATGAAGACCACTCGTTTGCACACGATGCCATTAGCACTGACCCAAGCAACAGCAAAAACCCACAGACTGTTGAAGAGGAGACGCAGAACAACCTTGGCCTCCATACTGGCAGCGATCGCAGTCAGCCAGCAGGAGCCGCTGCCAGCCAAACCACGCTGGATCAGTAGGGCGGAGGCGGAATTCCCCCACGTGGAGTTATACGAGGCCATGGACCGGGAGCTCTGAAGCTGCGATGGGGCTGAGAGGTTGCAGGCACAAGCGTGCATCTAGTGCCGAACGGTGGGAGAGAGAACCCCGGAAGCCTTGACAGCGAGCACCGGTCATATGGAGTCTCGGCGGTAGTCAAGACCCCCCCACGGTGAAAGCCTGGGATGAGCGAGGAGGAGGCCATGTTGCCCTGCTGCTTGCCACTGTGTTCAAGCCGTGCGGCGCCGGCGGCGCTTCTGTCGACATCGTGCTTGAGGGGAAAAGAACAAGAAAAGAGAACGAAGAGAAGAACAGGAACCGGGTTCACAACGCAGACCAGTCCAATTTGTAGATCGACCGGCCCACAGCCAGGCAGTGAGCCTGAACCCTACAGCTACGGCGGCGGCTTGCCCGCAGACTCACGCCCGACGGAGGTGCTGAGCGGGAGCCCCACGCAGAACGGGAGACGGTGGCGGCCACGGACAGTGAGTCCATCGTCATGATAACTTGGCGATGATCTCCAGGTGATGGAAACCTAGCTGAGAGGAGCTGTAGCTCTAAACCCTCAACCGAAGAGGAGGCTTGTGGCGACGCACGCTGGGGCCGAGGCTGTGTGGTGGCGGCGCTCGTGTTGGCGGGCGGCGGCGCTCACGCATGCGGTTGCGGGAATCGGCCGAGAGAGCGAGAGAGAGGGATCGCGTGGGAAAGAAGAGGAGAGACCGGGTCCAGTGGAAATAAACCAGCTAACTTAAATCAGACCGATCGGCTCGTAGCTGAACCATGCGAGTCCTCGAGCAGCGCCTCTAACAGGCCACGTGGCCTCATGCGATTGGCCAATAAAGGTAAAACCTTTATAATGCTCAGATCTTATTTAATTCGTAGAAAATAGCTCGCTTATCAGAAAAATACATATAATATACCAAAATGTTCAGAAAAATGTGTAGAATAATATGAAACCATCATATCAGCCTTTTTATGCACGTATACGGGTCATCTTCATATAACATGAATTCTATGCATCATTATGATCTCATAATTAATACCGAGGTTCCATATACTGATATGAGCTTATTCTATGAGTTTTGTCATTTATTGATCGCCAATGTATTTATTGCATTTTATTAAGGGTTATCAGCCCTAAATAGACATTCTAAGCAAATTACATGATTTCGTACATATATGAGATGACATCCTAATTTGTACAATACATGTAACCTAGGTTTGATATATATATATATATATAAAGAATGACACATAACATGATATTCAGATTATGTATCCTAATCTGGAATATAATGTTAGTAACGTAATTACAAGAAGATAAGACAAATAATAATGAGAATATCCTAATGAACTAAGTGAAACCCAAATATGGATATAATTAGGGTTAAGATGAGATATAATAGGATGAGAACCTGATGATAGTGTATGGTCTTGTCTTAATCAGGTTTAATCAAGGATATAGTTGACATCAGAAGTATATGTGATGATTAGGAATATCTCTTTGGAAGGTACGCCATTACCTCTTACTTGGCTTATTATATAATATGCTTGTGTTATATGAGTAGTACAATACTTGGCATATGGTATTGATTGAAATGATTGTTCTTGTATGATATGTTGCATGATTTTCCATTATTACTGCTATGAACACATGAAACATAATATATCTGTTCCATTATATCTAAGCACTTCAACTCTTTGGTAGTAAAGTGCTGGAAATAAGTACTTCAACTCTTTGGTAGTAAAGTACTTGGAAGTGATCCAACTCTTTGGTAGTAGATCACATTGTGAAATGATCCAACTCTTTGGTAGTAGATCATAAAGGCCTTAATGCATTCAACTCTCAGGTAGTAAATGCATGGATGATATAATGGAAAATGAGCTTAAAACATGTGTTCTCTTTTGTTAATGAATATCGTTGTGCAACTATACGCCTTTTCTATATTCTTTTGTTACTGCCAAGTATTAGTTTTATCTTATTGCCAAGATATGATGAGAGGTAAATAAAAGACACGTAGGCGTACTCAGTACAATATTCATGAAATATTGTGCTGACGTGTACCGCATGTAATCTTTTTGTTTAGGTTGTGGTTATGCTTTGAAGATCGAGGATAGAGAGAGTTGTATAGCGAGCTGATGTACAAGTGGACCTGTTGTCTTAAGATCCTGTTGTTTTAGAATGTAGTACATGTATATGTCATGGCTTTACCTTTCAATGTGTAATATCAAATGTTGTAACAATTCATGTTGTAATTATATGTTGAATGGTGAACATGTGTTGTGGTTGTTTATTGTTCATGTGCATGTGCTACTGTGTTTCCTTCTGACTTCCTCTGATTTTCTTCTTCTTAGCCTTATGTGGGATGTTTAAATTGGGATTCTCGCTAAGGTGAGGGTTTCAATTTGGACGTCGCACATCAGATTAAGTTTTAGAAAATCCGGGGACGTCATAGTTGATGTATGATTGTAAAATGTAATCAGCCGTGTAGCATATTTGCTTAAGGTTGAAATATGAGAATCACTGGTTGATGTTACTTTTCTTAGCATATCTTAGACAGATAAATGTTATATACATTCTTCAATTCCCTATTGGATAAGTAACATGCTACTTTATCAAGTCATAGTTGAAATGCTTTGAATAAGAATATTGCACTAATCTACTTAGACATTGATTTATCTACTGATAAAAATATATGATTCTTCTGCTCAATTTTATTCTATTAAACTGCAATAATAATATTTCTGGCAGAGAGTTATATCTCTCACTGGGACAATTTCAATTGTCTCAACCCGTGGGATCCAACTTTTTAGGTAGACGCAGAAGAAGAGGTAGAAACCCTATAGCAGGGGAAAAGCAGCAGCAGCAGCAACATGGACATCAGTGATATCTCAGGTGGAGGCACTGGCTGTCATGTTTTGTATAGGGAGTCCTATGTGTCATCTCTGTACTCTCAGGTCCTCAGAGTTAGTAGTTAGTACCTTTAATGAATCGATCTGAGATTTTGGCTTGATGCCTCGAGGTTCTTATGCTGTCTATGTATAGTTTTATCAACACAACTGATTCTTGTAATCCTCGAGAAAAAATGATACATGACATGTACTTATGAACCGGGATGTAAATAAAGTACATTGGTTCTTGATAAAATATTTTTCTTATGTTTGGATCTCTTTGTAAATGGTTTTAATTTTTAGTGATTTTTGTTAATCCGCTGCAAATGAGCACTTACGCTTGATTAATAATGTTTTATTCGAACGATGTATCACAATTAGTGGTATCAGAGCTCTAGGTTCGCTGAGTCTACAGAGACACAGGCTTAAGGTTGTCTTGGATTGTGATTCCAAGCAAGCTGTGTTCACAGATGATGGTGACACATGGATCTTTCAGGGAGATAGAAAGATTCTTCCAACCTATCTTGTGTCAGCTATGGTAGCTGAGAAGCTGATGAGACAAGGATGCTTTGCATTCTTGGCACATGTGGTAGACACCACAATGGAGAGTTCTAATCTTTCTGAAGTTTCGATAGTTAGGGAGTTTGAAGATGTGTTCCCTGAGGAACTTCTAGGTGTACCTCTTCCCCGAGAGATTGATTTTGAGATTAATCTAATCCTGGGCATGCAACCAATAGCACAAACACCGTATAGAAAGGCACCTGCTATGATGGCAGAGCTTAAGAAATAGCTGCAAGAGTTGCTTGAGAAAGGTTTTTTCCGACCAAGTACTTCACCATGGGGTGCTCCGGTTCTCTTTATTAAGAAGAAGGACGGATCGATGTAGTTATGCATTGATTACAGATAGTTGAATAAAGTAACCATAAAGAACAAGTATCCTTTGCCAAGGATCGATGACCTATTTGATCAGTTGCGTGGTACAACTATCTTCTCTAAGATAGATCTGATGTCAGGATATCATCAGTTGCATATCAAGGAGAGTGACATACCTAAGTCTGCCTTTAGGACAAGGTATGGTCACTATGAATTCATAGTTATGTTGTTTGGACTAACTAATGCACCATTTGCATTCATGGAACTCATGAATATAATCTTTCGACCTTTTCTTGATCAGTTTATAGTAGTCTTCATAGATGACATCTTGATATACAGTAGAGATGCTCAACAACATGAACAACACCTCCGTCAGGCTTTAACTTTGCTAAGAGAGCATAAGTTGTATGCTAAGTTTAGTAAATGTGAGTTCTGGTTACCAGAAGTTTCTTTTCTAGGACATGTAATATCATCCTCAGGTATCCGTGTTGATCCTAAGAAGGTAGAATCTATCCTGCAATGGGAACAACCAAAGATACCGACGGAGATATGCAGTTTCCTAGGACTGGCAGGATATTATAGGAGGTTCATTAAGAACTTCAGTTCTATAGCTTTACCCCTAACCAAGTTGACTAGGAAGGAGGTTCCTTTTGTCTGGAATGACAAGTGTCAACATTGTTTCCAGTTGTTAAAAGAAAGGTTAACAAGTGCACATGTGCTGGTGTTACTTGAGCAAGGGAAGGGGTACATAGTTTTCTATGATGCATCTAAGAATGGTCTAGGATGTGTGTTGATGTAGTATAATCAAGTGATTTCTTTTGCCTCTCGACAGCTTAAGAAACACGAGGAGAATTATCTGACACATGATCTAGAGCTAGCTAATGTGGTCCATGCTTTGAAGATCTAGAGACACTATCTCTATGGAGAAACATTCCAGATTTTCATAGACCATAAGAATCTAAAATATATCTTCTCACAACATGAGTTGAACATGAGACAACGCCGCTGGATGGAGTTAATTAAGGACTACGATTGTACAATTGATTATCATCTAGGGAAGGCTAATGTAGTGGTTGATGCACTAAGTAGGAAATCATCATCACCAGCCTTAGATAAAGCATAGTTGAACTCCTTAGTGTGATTTAAAAGAGATATGCTTATCTCCTTGAGGCAAAACAATGTATAGCTTAAGGTATCATTGTTAGCCGGGCTGTTAGCTGAGATGCAAGTGAAACCTACTTTGAGACAACATATTAAAGAAGCACAACAAACTGATACTGTAGTACAGCAGATCAGGTCAGAGTATGGTAGTGAGAAATGGGATGGATTTCATGAGTCGGAGGATCAGGTAGTCTCTTACCATGGTAGGATGGTAGTACCTGATGCCAATGATTTAAGGAAGTTAGTTTTGGAGGAAGCTCATTCTTCAATGTATGCAATGCATCCAGGGTGCACTAAAATGTATCGTAACTTGAAGGATATGTATTGGTGGCCAGGATTGAAGAAGGATGTAGCTGAGTTTGTTATGCGATGTCTTGTGTGTCAGCAGGTTAAAGCTGAACATCGAAAGCCTGTAGGAACAATGTAACCTTTACCTATACCGCAGTGGAAATGGGATCATGTAACCATGGACTTTTTGGTTGGTTTTCCTAGAACATCCAAAGGTCATGATTCCATATGCGTGATAGTTGATAGGTTGACTAAGATAGAACATTTCCTTCCTGTCAAAATAACCTACACTGCTGAGAAGCTTGCATAGATATATATAGATGAGATAGTGTGACTGCACGGGGTTCCAGCTACTATTGTTTCTGATAGAGGTCCCCAGTTTACGAGTCATTTTTGGGAACAATTACATAAAGCTTTAGGTATGCAGTTAAGGTTAAGTACTGCCTTTCACCCACAGACAGATGGACAATCTGAGAGGACCATACAAACCTTACAGGATTTGCTTAAGGCATGTGTCCTTCAATTTTTAGGAAGTTGGGATCTACACCTGAGCTTGATAGAATTTGCCTACAATAATAGCTATCAGCACAGTATTGATATGGCACCATATGAAGCATTATATGGTAGACGTTGTAGATCTCCCTTATGTTGGTATGAAATAGGAGAATATCAACTTTTGGGTCTTGAGCTTGTGCAGCAGACAACTTTGTAGATTAAAGTAATACGACAACAATTAAAGACTGCACATGATAGACAGAAGTTGTACGCTGATAAATGGTGAAGACCTTTAGAATTCCAAGTTGGAGACAGGGTATATCTCAAGGTCTCACCTTGGAAAGGTGTCCTTAGATTTGGAAAGAAGGGAAAGTTAGCTCCTAGATTTATGGGGTCTTATCCAATCATGGAACGAATTGGAAAGGTAGCCTATAAGTTGGAATTGCCACCTGAGTTGCATAAGTTGCATAGAGTGCTCCATATCTCCATGATGAGAAAATGCCATCCTGACACAGAGTTAGTTTTGCAACCTATGGAGGTAGAATTAAATGATGATATATCATATGTTGAAGGACCTATGATGATCCTTGATAAAAAAAATTAAAAAGTTGAAAAAGAAAGACATATGTCTTGTGAAAGTTCTCTGGCATCACCGTGGCATCGAAGAAGCTACGTGGGAGCTAGAGGAAGAGATGAGGAGGAAATACCCTTCTCTTTTCTCTTGATGATTTCAGGGACGAAATCCCTGTTAGGGGTGGATAATTTGTAACATCCCTAACCTGGGTTATGCTTTAAACCTAAATGTTTTGTTTAAGAAAGATAATTATATGCTTGCTTTTACCTTTTGAAATAATCAAGATTTAAGCATAATTGAAACCCTAATTACATTTAATAAAAAAATAAATATATTAATGGAAGTGCCCTTCAACCAAAATTGGATGGCTGAATTTCCATAAGTATGGACGTCCTTGTGCCTTGCAAAGGCAACGAAATATCTTAAGTGAGTGGAGATCCCACTCACATTAGTTAAAGAAAAAGTAATATCCACTCAATTTTGGATATTATTATTATATTGATTAAGGTGATTAATTGTTTTTCTTTAATTCATGGATAATGAAGAGGAATTACAAGGTGGGGGATATGGCTTCATATGCAAGGGATGGAGGGGAGTAGATGGCACAAATTTTGGGAGTTGAAGGAATTAATTATCACTTTCTCTCTCATTGAAATTTCCTTATATACATCCCATTTTCAACCCACATGAAAGGCTTTTTCGATCCCTTTTTCTTTCCTTGCTTTGGCTGTGCACAAAGGAGCTTAGGAACAGCTGGAGGACATGCCCCAACCTGTAGGTAAGCTCCATAATCATCTTCAACCTTGATTTCATGGTGGAAATCAAAATTCAATGCTTAATTTCTTTTTTTCTTCATTCAATCTTCAACCTTAGCCAGTCATTTCCCTCAAAGACTTGAGAACAGACCTTGGATAGTTGAAAAAGCTTAATTCACCATTGAGGACGTGAAGCTTGAAGCTTGGATTCAATTTTGAAGGCGGGTTATATAACGTGAACCCTTAAATGTCATTATTGCTTGCAATTTATTCATCATGTGTTGAACCTTTCTTATTTCTCAATTTTTCCTTTTGATTAGTTGTTGAAATCACCATAAGAATCACAACTGATTGCGAAGGTTTGCAGCTTGAAGATGATGATGTCATCTTAAGCACACACCTCAACAAAGGAATGGGCAAACATTTTTCAAAACCGATTGAGTTTATTCAGTTTCAAAACCAATTGAGTTGATTTGGTTTCAAAACTGAATGGGTAATTGAACCAAAGACCGAATGGGTAAGTTACTTCAAAATTGAATGGGTAATTGAGTTCAAGATCAAATGGGTAATTGACTTCAAGATCGAATGGGTAAATGAGTTCAAAACCGAATGGGTAATGGATCTCAAAATTGAATGGGTAAATTGAACTTCAAAATCGTTTGGGGTTAATTACTGATGTGAATGATGGAGATCCAATGGCTAAAATTGATTTAAATTTAATGGATTCAAGGATGGGTGATCTATTGATTACTAACCCTAATTGGATTGAATGGTTGAAATCCCTAAATCGATTGAGTCAATTTCTAAGTTGAATGGCTCAAACGGTCTCAAGACCGTTTGGAGGTCAAGGATTGTGATGGATGATTGGAGATCCAAGGGCTATAATTTGATGTACTTTCAATGGTCCAATTAATGTGTGATTCAATAGAGAAAACCCTGAAACCAATTGATTGATTGAAGGAAACCCTAATTGGTCCATTCGGTTTCAAGGTGGTTTGGACCAAATGGTCTTGAGACGGTTTGAGTCCAAACAGTCTTGAGATCGTTTGGTATCAAACGGTCTTCAGACTATTTGGAGGGCAAACAGTCTCAAACCATTTAAAGTTCAATTGGTTTCAATAATGAGTTGCTCATGCAGTTTCAAACTATTTGGAGATAATTATATTTTATTCCAACAGTCTCAAACCGTTTAGAACTTTTGAGATCAAGACTGTTTGATGGTCTAACGGTCTTAAGACCGACTGAAGGTATAGATCAAGACCGTTTGAAGGTCTAGTACCTCAAGACCATTTGAAGGTCTAGTACCTCAAGATCGTTTGAAGGTCTGATTGACTTAAACCCTATAAGTACTATTAAACCCCATGATTGTTAATGATGTATAATCAAAGATAATTACAATGGTTGTACCTTTAAGGTACTAGGGTGATTAGTATTCTTATAGGGGTTAACCTTTGATTCTTATGGAAGCAATGCCTCAATATACTATGTTAACCCTAAATGTATGCACTTGAATGAAGGGTTGACCTAATCTAATTGAGTTTGAAGTAAATAACATCCTAGAGAAGATGAGAGAGAAAGGAATCCATACATGTATGATAATCATGTAGTGGTTAAGCCTCAACACTTTCAACATGAGTAAAATATGTAGTTAGGGTATGATCCTTGATAAAGAGATCATGCAACCCTAATTGAGAAGGTTGATGAGCCATAACCCTAATTTAGGGCAATGCTAGGTGTAACCCTAATCTAGGGTAATGAAGTAACCCTAATCTAGGATGATGATATGAGAAATCTCAATTCAGGGTAATATAATGAAAAACCCTAATTAAAGGGGATGCTTCATGAAACCCTAAATTCAGATAAAGTTACATGGAACCCTAAGTGGGAAAGGTTATAAGGAACTTTTAATCAAGGGTGATGTTATGTGAAACCCTAATCAAGGGTGATGTCATGTGAAACCCCCATGCAATGATGTGATGTGAAAACCCTAATTAAGGGTGATGTCATGTGAAACCCTAATGTAGTGATGTGATGTGAAACCCTAATCAAGGGTGATGTCATGTGAAACCTCAATGCAATGATGTGATGTGAAAACCCTAATTAGAGGTGATGTCATGTGAAACCCTAATCAAGGGTGATGTCATGTGAAACCCCAATGCAATGATGTGATGTGATAACCCTAATTAAGGGTGATGTCATGTGAAACCCTAATGCAGTGATGTTATGTGAATCCCTAATCAAGGGTGATGTCATGTGAAACCCTAATACAGAGATGTGATGTGAAACTCTAATCCAGGGGGATGTTATGTAATGCTATATGAAATCCTACCCTAATATAGGGTGAAGTTATGTGAAATCCTAATTTTGGATTATAGTGCGTGAAACCCTAATGTTGGGTAATATGATGATAAACCATAACCCTAATTTTGGGTAATGGGAAGAGTATCCCTAATTGACTTGAATTGGGAAAAATCCTAACCCTAATGAGGGAATAGTGATGCTACTCTTACATTGCATAGTGCTGATATGTAATTGGTATAACTATTATCATGTGTACTAATCATGCAGGTATCATGAGATGTTGGACATAGCCAGGTATGAGCTATGATGTTTTATTATTGAAATTGTTTTATGGGCCTTGTGAGCCATAACATGCTTTGTTGCCTAGTGAGAGGTAATAAGAAATTAAATGGGCTTTGAGAGCCATGTGAGATGCTTATGTAGAAAGTATCATATTTACCTTGGTCAGACGACTTCAAGGTATTAGTTACCTGATAAGTGGTAACAAGTATTCTTTAATGAACTGAGGGTTTGAATACCCATATTCCATAATCTGGATGATGAGATGTTAAGGGATGAGAATGCCCCTGATGCGATAAGGGATTGAGATCCCAATGTTTCATAAAGTTTTGAAAAGTACTTGATAGAAGTATTACTCATTCTTTGTAGCATTTGTTATTATAATTTATGTTTGAAAACCTGAATGATGCTAAAAGAATATGGTAATGCACTTAATTAATCAAGTGAAATCTTATCATGTAGAGCCCTGGCCATAGATCCATCATCGTTAGTAGTTTGGTGATGGTAAAATAGGTTTTCGTACGGGATCTACTAGAGGGCATACTGTTTAGTATGTGGGGGTTATGGGCAAAAATATCCTTCATTATATATGTAAGGATGGATGTATCACTAATCTCTCGAATGTCGGGATGGATGTATAGTGAAGTTTCCAATAATGTTAATACCGGATTGATGTGAGATAAACATGAAATCTCTCGATTGCGAAGAGAGTACAACTGCCATTGTAACTCTATAGTGAAGTTGCTAGGATACCCTGGAAAGCTATTTAGTAGAGACGCAAGATGTCCTACATTTTGTCCTCACACTGACTGAGGAGGATGAGGTCATGGGAATCTGGCTCTTCCTTGATCTATGTATGGTACCGATTTTGATTTTGCAATGGTCGGTTGGAGAATGAGTGGTATACCTCATCTCCTTAGGGCTGATGTATGATTGTAAAATGTAATCAGTTGTGTAGCATATTTGCTTAAGGTTGAAATATGAGAATCACTGGTTAATGTTACTTTTCTTAGCATATCTTAGACCGATAAATGTTATATACATTCTTTAATTCCCTATTGGAAAAGTAACATGCTACTTTATCAAGTCACAACTGAAATGCTTTGAATAAGAATATTGCACTAATCTATTTAGACATTGATTTATCTGCTGATAAAAATATATGATTCTTCTGCTCAGTTTTATTCTATTAAACTGCAATAATAATATTTCTGGCAGAGAGTTATATCTCTCGCTGGGACAATTTCAATTGTCTCACCCCGTGGGATCCAACTTATAGGTAGACGCAGAAGTAGAGGCAGCAACCCTACAGTAGGGGAAGAGCAGCAACAACAACAATAGGGACATCAATGATATCTCAGGTGGAGGCACTGGCTGTCATGTTTTGTATAGGGAGTCCTATGTGTCATCTTTGTACTCTCAGATCCTCGGAGTTAGTAGTTAGTACCTTTAATGAATCGATCTGAGATTTTGTCTTGATGCCTCAAGGTTCTTATGCTGTCTATGAATAGTTTTATCAAGGCAGCTGATGCTTGTAATCCTCGAGAAGAAACAATACATGACATGTACTTATGAACCGGGATGTAAATAAAGTACATTGGTTCTTGATAAAAGAGTTTTCTTGTGTTTGGATCTCTTTGTAAATGGTTTTAATTTTTAGTGATTTTTGTTAATCCACTGCAAATGATCACTTCCTCTTGATTAATAATGTTTTGTTCAAACGATGTATCACACTGGGCTTCACGGCCGCCACCAAAGTGAGAAGGTCTGAGGCTCAGAGGTTTGAGATGGTACTACGGCAGATGAAACACAGTTTATTTTTGGGTGGTTGGCCACAAAAACACAAGACGAGGTCAACTCGTCAGGCAGAATGTTGAGATAAGGTGGAAGGGTGGTGAAATAGCCTATTTAGGGACCTCTCTCTCCTCCCCGCCCTTTGCGGGAGGTTGAAGATGGGTCCCTGACCCTTAGATCCATGTGCAATCCAAAGGGGTGGGATCCTATGATCAGAACCACATAGACCCTATAGAAGTCGCGTGACACATTTATGTGTCACGGCCTGGTCATTAAAACCAAAACTTAGGTCCTAAGTTTGAGAACAAAGGAAATATACACATAATTTCAAAAGCTTATATCTTCTAATTGGGTTGTCCAAATGTAATAAAATTTTAGGGGTAGTTTTATAAGGTCGTCATGAAACTATAGTATAAATTTGAAATCCAAATTCGAATATTTGTTATGTTCATTTACTAAATACACTAACACATGCATTTTATCATCATAGCATACTAGGGTTTGCATTTTGTGACACATCTTTGTTCAATTGAGTGAGGAAAGTATATGAGGGTATTTTGGTCAACAAAATTGATAATAAAACTTTTAAGAGAGAGAAAATATTATAAAAAATCACTTTGTCACACAACCGGTCATTTGACATATGAAAATATCGACTTACATTTTGAAATGGTTGGCTCACTTTTGAATTAGGCGATTTAACATTTTGACCCCAGCGATTCACTTCTGAACCTAGGGATTCAAATTCTATTTATGCCAATGTACAACCAATGTTGTTTAAATTGAATTCCTAAACACTTTAGTAATCACGTAAATAATATTCACGAGTGAAGTCCTTTTCTATGTACATCCTATGTGTGTGACCCTATCGGTCCCAAATTATGTTGGTAGTGAATGTCCATAACCAATTTATGATATCACAAGCAATGAATGATATCTAGCAACATATCATTTCTACCAAAGTAATTGGGAATTTGGAGAACAAATTCAACCTAAAATCCATGACTAGTATTACAGTAATCATATAGTTCCTTTGTCTTTGATATCCAAATTGAACTTGAGGCATGGAATCATCATCATCTCAACATTCAATCCATGTTTCTTGAACTAGAATAGACTTTTAAGAAGCACATGAGTTTAATATCTTAAATTTACTCACATAAGCATGACAATGCATCTCTCAGCCTTTCTTACCAAGTCGCCAGGATATCATCTCTGGCAGGAGGGACAAATCCCATTTACATCACTCATATTCATCCCCATGTGTCTTAATGTACCAGAGACCCACCTTTATGGAAACCCTTATTCAAGGTGGCATTGGATGGTGTCAAAATACATTGAATAACACGTGATGAGTGTAGTGACTTCAGGTCTAAGAACCACAACCACCACTATCAATGTAACATACCGAAACTTGGACATTCTCTTTTTGAACCTTTTCCAAGCTTTTCCTTTCCTTTCTATCCTTTTTGGACTTGTTGTTTAAATTTTGGAATTTATATTGGTTTGGCTAATTATACCAATGGAAGGGTTTATGCAAAAATACCTCAGTGAAAGCTTATTTAAGGATCTGAAATGCAAAATCACCACTTAACTGGAACAATGGTAAATAAATTGTGCTAGAAGTGTAAGGCCCCAAACCTTGCTTAATGTATTAAATAAGCTTAATTACCATAATTAAGTCCTCTAAAACCTTAATATAACTTTGTGATGTGTTTTGAAACATAAAATGAGCCTAAGTTTCAAATTTGGTTCAATTTGGATGTTGTTTGTGCAAGTTATGTGATTTTAATTACATTTTGGACTTTTATGCAATTTACCCAATTGGGAGTTTTTTTTGCAAATTATGAATGCATTATAATCCTTAGATATTCCCTTACCATTCATGAGATTTTGAACCATGGGGAACCTAGTTGCACCTTGGTTTTAAGATGTTTCTCTCAATGGCATTTTAGGGATTACTCTCTTTATAGATGAGCTTATCTTTAAAAGCTATCAACCAATGGCATTATTTCTGTGATTGCAGGTCGGTAGGGATGACCTAGAAGTCTCCATGGGCTTTTAGAACCGACATTTGATATTCAAGAAGCCTCTATGAGCTGTCCTCTTACATAGACATGAAGCCCTAGGCTAAGGACACATGGAAAGTGCCATAGACACCTCATGCTTGCCCCCTTCTTTATAAAGCCATATCTACCCCTTCCCACATCCCAATTTGAAAAATCTTTCTATCTTCTCTTTACTCCAGCTTAGGGCATCATTCCTACTCTATTTTTCCATAAAGGTCATGTCCTAAGGTAAAAGAGGGTGCTTACCTTGGTGAAGAAAACTCCTAGTGTGACAACCGTCTCGTGAAAACTAGATTAACTAATTTAAACTAATGCGGAAGCGTTTTGTTAGCAGCGGAATTACTGAAAATCACAAAATTTTAAAACTTTTTGTGAAGAGAACCTCAAATGGTAAAACTCTTACATAAAGAAACAAGATAAGTTATTTACAAATTGATTCACCATTACATCTCTGTAATATCACATCTCGAGAGTCACAACATCAACTACCCTGTTAATTGTACAAGACAAGATACAAAAATCTCGAGGCATTATGCCAAAAATCTCAGATCTAGATTAAATCATCTACTGACTCCTAGGACCTGAAAGTATAGAGACGACACATAGGACATTCTATATACAAGATTTGACAAACAATATCTCCACCTGAAGATCACTGCTGTCCTGGATGTTGCTGTTGTTGTTGCTCACCCACTGAAGGGTTCCATCATCCTCGACGTCTACCTAAAAAGTTGAATCCCACGGGGGTGAGACAATTGAATAATTGTCCCAGAGAGAGTTATGACTCTTCGCCAGAAGCATTATTATTGCAAAGATTAATATAATAATGAGCAGCAGAACTATAATTATATAACAGCAGGCAATTCATTGATTAAACTAAGTAGAGCAGCATTCTCTAAGCAATCATTTAAACTATAACTTGATTGAATGAAAACATTTATATCAATAAAGAATATGAAGAACATGTATACTAGTTATTCAACTAGAACACTATAAACAATGTATCATCAATCATTGTTTCTCGTATTTCAACCTAAGAAATTAAGCTATACGGCTGATTACATTTTTCAAACATATTTATGCCCTGAGGAGATGAGGTATACCACTCATTCTCCAACCGACCATTACTAAATCGCAATCGGTACCATACATAGGTCATCAGAAGAGTCGGATTTCTATGACCTCATCTTCCTCAGTCAGTGTGAGGTACAACATGCAGGACATCTCGTGTCTCTGCTATAATAGCTTTCCAGGGTATTCTGGCAACTTCGCTATTAGAGTTACAGTGGCATGCTGTACTCTCTTCGCCATTGAGGGATTTCTTGTTTATCTCACGTCGATGCGGCATTGACAACATCATCGAGAGATTATTGATACATCATCCTGACATATACATATAATGAAGGATTGAGAGATTAAATGTACATCTCACATCAATTCCTCCATTAGGATGTAAGGATATTCGCGTCCATAACCCCCACATACTCAAAAGTACGCTCTCCAGGAGTTCCCTTAGGAAAACCTATTTCACCATCACTAAATTTCTGACAATGATGGATCTATGGTCAGGGCTCTACATGATATCATTATACTTGATTATTTAAGTATATTATGGAATTCTTTTAGCATCAGGCTTGTTTTCAAACATAAATCAATAAGTCAAATGCTATAAAGAAAGAGTACTGATTGTATCAAGTTCATATCACATATTGTTAACATTGGGATATCAATCCCTAACCATCTTATCATTATGATTCAGGAATATGGGTGTTCAAACCCTTAGATCATCAAAACACTTGTTACCAAGTAACATATTGCCATTAAGTCATTTAACAGCATCAACATGATTGTGGCAATGCAAATATTTCTCATGGCTCATACAGCCTATCACTCTCATATGTTACCTCTTACTAGGAAACATATCATATCGTTACTTTCAAAACTTATAAAGCACTTTCAATGAATATGGCATCATAACCCTTACCTGGCTATGCTCACTTCTTTATAAGGACCTGCATGACTAACACAATTGATAACATGCACATTATATCTATATTAGCACAATGTACATTATTTTCAAGTCAAGTATAAAACACCACGGCCGTGCTACCTTGCACGGTCGTGCTACAAAAGATTACCACGATTGTGTTACATCACCATGGCTAGTTTCTAGGGTTAGGGTTTCCTATTCAATTCAATTAGGGTTATCATACCCCTTTAACTTAAAAAGACATAGTGATTCCTTATTTCATAATTCAATTATAGAGTTTCATGCTTAAAAGTATAACCCAGAATTAGGGTTTACTGTTCACATCATCACATTTCCCTAGATTAGGGTTTAATATTCATATTACATCACATTATCCTAGATAAGGGTTTACTATACACAATTATTAGGATTACTTCCACTAATGCCCTCAAATTAGGTTAAGATTCATTAACCATCATAATTAGGGTTTCCATGATCTCACTATGAAGGATCATACCCTAATTAGATATATTCATACATATTGGAGGTTTATTACTTGATTCTCATTCATATATAAGGAGTCTTCTCTCTCCTCTTTCTATCATATGGTGTTTACATCACCCTTGATTAGGCTAATTCAATTTAACCTTGACATCATGGGTTGTGTCATTACTATTGTAATCATGAAAGCTTACTCATTCAAAGAGTGCTAATCACTTTATCTCATCAAGGGTACTTTTATTATAACATACACTAACCAACAAACCACTTGGTCTTTTAATCACTTTAAGCATATATGAGGACTAGGTTAATCAACTACTAAACCATCTTGACCACTAAGGTATCAAACGATCTTCACCTTTTTAGACCTCAAACGGTCTTGCATACTAAACCCCCAAACGGTCTTGGACAGACCTTGAAACCATTTGGTGTTGAAGACCGTTTGGTCTTGTTGACTTTTGAAACTGTTTGGTAAAGTGCACACTCAAGACCGTTTGCCCAAGGTGGGGTGAATACCGTTTGGTCATGAAGACAGTTTGGTCAAGTTTGACTTTGAAACGGCATGGACATAACCGATCTTGAAACCGCATGAGCACCAAACAGTTTGGGACCGTTTGGTCCCAAACGGTCTTGAGACCGTTTGGATCCAAATGGTCTTGAGACCATTTGGTCCAAACCACCTCAAAACCGCATGGACCAAAAAGTGTCCCAACCACTTCAATTGAATTAGGGTTTCCAATGTTGAACCCCTCAATTAGTCATGCACTTGCTAGCCACTTATCAATTGAGTCAATTAGGTCAACCCTCAACAGATTTGTCACTCAATTTTCCCTCAATTGATCATCAATTAGGGCTTGGATCGATTGGATTAGGGTTTGAAATCAATTACCCTTCAACATGTTCCAATGTGAGTCTAATTGATTTAAAACCATTGAACCATCATTCAATTTGGTCATGACCTGACCCCAAACGGTCTTGGGATCATTTGGATAACCTCCAAACGGTCTTGATACCATTTTCTCAAGTCAAAACAAAAAACTAACTCAACCAATTAAGGTTTGGCTCATTGGATTGATCTCTAGGGTCAACAATCAATTGTACTTCAATTTGTTACCTTTAGATTTTCAACCACTTGATCATAGTCAACCCTAGACCTCCAAACGGTCTTGGGTGACCCACAAACAGTCTTGGGATCATTTTGATATCCTCCAAACGGTCTTGAGACCGTTTTCCCATCATTTTATCATAAACTAAGTCATTCATATAAGGTTTGAACCCTAGGTTTGGTCACCAAATCAGCAATTGATTATTCATCAACTTGATACCATTGGGTCCTCAATTGGTTAACCCTACTTATCCCTAGACCTCCAAACGGTCTTGGGTTAACACCAAACGGTCTTGAGACTATTTGGGTGATCCCCTAATGGTTTTGAAACCATTTGGGCCACTCAACCCAAACTTCAATATGATACTATTATTGAAATCAGCAATTGACCCGATTAGGGTTTAGATGATTGATGGGCCTTCAATTGGTGATTCACTTGGAATTAATGGATGATTTTTGGTAGGTAATTAGTTTACATTATTCACAACAGACATCCAAATGGTCAAAACCTGGTCAACGCATCCAAACGGTCTTAGACCGTTTGCTTCTATGCGGTTTTGGTTGAAACCGTTTGCATTCAAACGGTTTGAAACCGTTTGCTCCCAAACGGTTTGGCAAACCGTTTGAGCAAGGGCTTAGAGACCATTTTCTAAAGTAACTTTTTGGATAAACATAGGTCATCATCTTCTACCTCAAGAACATGGGCTTTTCTTCACGGAAATACTAACAAGAACACACAAAGGTGTCTAAGGAAGAAGTATGAGCAACGATTCTAAGAAAAGAAGATGCATTAACAAAGAATAAGGGTTAGAGTTATAAAACCCACCTCTAGGACTGATCCAGAGCTCCAAGCTTCGTAGTTTTAATGGTGGATGAAGCTCCAGTGGTGTCCAAGGTCCGTTCTTCAAGTTTTTGGATGGAGAAGATAGCTAGAAAGAAGAATCGTGTGAAAAACACCAATAAACCAACCTCGTTTTATGGTTTCCATCATGAATTCGAGTTAGATGATGATCAACACTTACCAAGTCAGCTTGGTCGTCCTTCCTCTGCTCCAGAGCTCCTTCTTGGTTGGCCAAAGCAAGAAGATAAGAAAAGGAACTAAGGGAAATGATCCCTTACTTTGTTGATAAGGGTGCTTTATATATTTATGGGTATTTTCAAGGAAAAAGGAAAGAGATAATTATTTGCTTTTATTTCCCAAACATATCCACTAAGGTTTCCTCCATTTTTGGCCACGTTTCCTACTTCTATCTGTATGCAAAGCTCCTCCATTATCCAAGGTTAATTGGAAAGGAATTAACACCTTAAAGAGAGGTATACTAATATCCACCCTCAATGGATATTGTTTAATATATTATTAGTGTGAGTAATTTCCACTCCTACCATAATCATTCAAATGAGCTGCCCCTCACATTTTCTTTGCTCCACTTGATGCCAAGAAACATGAGAGATACTCTAGAGGATACATTTTACATGTTGAACCCTAGGTTTTGGGTAATTTACACATTACAAGCTATATATTGATACCCAAGATTGTGGAATCCATACCACCACATCATATTCATTCTTATGATGTCTCATCATTAGAGGAACATCTTGACATGTGAAATTTGCAATTAAACCCCTCAACTAGGTAATTTACAGTTTAGTCCATAATTAACAAAACAATGTTTCAACATTATGCAAAAAGGACTGAAAATGAAATATAAGTTCCTCAAGAGCCTTAATTACATTTCAAAGGATAAACACAAGCATATAATCACTTAATTAGGAAAAACACCTAGGGTTAGTTCATAACCCAGGTCAGGGATGTTACAAATTATCCACCCCTTATAAGGATTTCATCCCCGAAATAATTACAAAAACATATTAAGAGAAAATAGTAGGGTATTTCCTTCTTATCTCTTCCTCTAGTTCCCATGTGGCTTCTTCAACACCACAGAGATTCCAGAGGACTTTCACAAGACTTATGTCTTTCTTTTTCAACTTTTTAATTCTCTTGTCAAGGATTAACATAGGTCCTTCTGTATAAGATATATCATCATTCAATTCCACTTCCATAGGTTGCAGAACTGATTTTGTATCAGGATGACATTTCCTAAGCATGGAAATGTGGAACACTGGGTGTAACTTTTGCAACTCTGATGGTAACTCTAGCTTATAAGCTACCTCTCCAATCCGTTCAATGATTGGATAAGGCCCCATTAACCTAGGAGCTAACTTTCCTTTCCTTCCAAATCTAAGAACTCCTTTCCAAGGTGAGACCTTGAGGTACACTCTGTCTCCAACCTGGAATTCTAAGGGTCTACGACGCTTATCAACGTAAGATTTCTGCCTATCTTGTGCAGTCTTTAACTGTTGTTGTATTATCTTAATCTTCTCGGTGGTCTGCTGCACAAGATCAGGACCTAGAAGTTGATATTCACCAGTTTCATACCAACATAAGGGAGATCTACAACGTCTACAATACAAAGCTTCATAAGGTGCCATATCAATACTATGTTGATAGCTATTATTATAGGCAAACTCTATCAAGCTTAGGTGCAGATCCCAACTCCCTATAAACTGAAGAACACATGCTCTAAGAAAGTCCTCCAAGGTCTGTATAGTCCTTTCTGATTGTCCATCAGTCTGTGGATGAAAGGATGTGCTAAACCTTAACTGGGTGCCTAAGGCTTTATGAAGTCGTTCCCAAAAATGACTCGTAAACTGGGGACCTCTGTCAGAAACAATGGTAACTGGAATCACATGCAGTCATACTATCTCATCTACATACAACTGTGCCAGCTTCTCAGCAGAATAGGATGTTTTGACAGGTAAGAGATGCGATGTCTTTGTCAACCTATCAACTATTACCCAGATGGAATCATGACCTTTGGCTGTTCTAGGTAAACCAACCACAAAATCCATGGTCACATAATCCCACTTCCATTGTGGTATGGGTAAAGGTTGCATTGTTCCCACAGGCTTCTGGTGTTCCGCTTGAACTTACTGACACACATGACACCGCATAACAAACTCAACAACATCTTTCTTCAAACCTGGCCACCAATACATATCTTTCAAGTTGCGATACATCTTGGTGCTTCCTGGATGCATAGCATACATTGAAGAATGAGCTTCTTCCAGGACTAACTTCCTCAAGTTATCCACATCAGGCACTATCATCCTACCATGATAACAGGCTACTTGATCATCTGAGTCATGGAAACCATCACATTTTTCACTACCATACTCCGATCTGATATGTTGAACTGTAGCATCAACTTGATGTGCCTCCTTAATCTGCTATCTCAGAGTAGGTTTTATGTGCATCTCAGCTAACAGTCTTGATAACAACGATACTCTTAACTATACATTATCTTGTCTTAAGGAGATAAGGATATCCCTTTTAGATCATACCAAGGAATTCAGTTGTGCTCTATCTAAGGTTGGTGTTGCTGATTTCCTACTCAAAGCATCAGCAACCACATTGGCCTTCCCTGGATGATAATCAATCATATAATCATAGTCCTTGATTAATTCCATCTAGCGGCGTTGCCTCATGTTAAGCTCATGCTAAGAGAAGATGTACTTCAGGTTTTTGTGGTCTGTGAAAATCTAGAATGTCTCTCCATAAAGATAATGTCTCCAGATTTTCAAGGCATGAACTACAACAGCTAGTTCTAGATCGTGTGTCGAATAATTCTCCTCGTGTTTCTTAAGCTGTTGAGAAGCAAAAGAAATCACTTGTTTATCCTGCATTAACACACATCCTAGTCCATTCTTAGAGGCATCACAAAAAACTAAATATCCTTTTCCATGTTCAGGTAACACAAGTACAGGTGCACTTGTCAATCTCTCCTTCAACAGTTGGAAAGATTGCTGACACTTATCACTCCAGGAAAAAGGAACATCCTTCCTGGTCAACTTAGTCAAGGGTAAAGTTATAGAACTAAAGTTCTTAATGAACCTTCGATAATAGCCTGGCAACCCTAAGAAACTACGGATCTCTGTCGGTGTCTTCGGCTGTTCCCATTGCAGGACAAATTCTACCTTTTTAGGATCAACACAAATACCTGAAGCATATATTACGTGTCCAAGAAAAGAAACTTCTGGTAACCAAAACTCACACTTGCTAAACTTAGCATATAACTTATGCTCTCTTAGCAAAGATAGAGCCTGATGAAGATGTTGTTCATATTGCTGAGCATCTCTACTACAGATAAAGATGTCATCTATAAAGACAACAACACACTGATCGAGATAAGGTCGAAAGATTTTATTCATGAATTCCATAAATGTAGCTGGTGCATTAGTTAGTCCAAACAACATAACTGTGAACTCATAATGACCATACCTTGTCCTAAAGGCAGACTTAGGTATGTCACCTTCCTTAATACACAGTTGATGATATCCCGACCTCAAATCTATTTTTGAGAAGACGGTTGCACCACGCAACTGGTCAAAGAGATCATCAATCCTTGGTAGAGGATACTTATTCTTTATCGTTACTTTATTTAACTATCTATAATCAATGCACAACCACATTGACCCGTCTTTCTTTTTAACAAAGAGGACCGGAGCACCCCAGGGTAAAGTGCTCGGTCAGATGAAACCCTTCTCAAGTAACTCTTGCAACTGTTTCTTGAGTTCTGCCATCTCAGTAGGCGCCATCCTATACGATGTTTGTGATATAGGTTGCGTATCCGGGATTAGATAAATTTCAAAATCTATCACTTGGGATGGAGGTACACCTGGAAGTTCTTCAGGAAATACATCTTCAAATTCCCTGACTACAGGAACTTCAGAAGGGTTAATAATCTCCATGGTAGTATGTACCACATGGGCCAAGAATGCATAACATCCTTGCCTCATCAACATCTCAGCTACCATAGCTGACACAAGACAAGTTGGTAGAATCTTTCTTTCTCCTTGAAAGATCCATGTGTCACTATCATCAGCGAACACAACTTGTTTGGACTCACAATCCAAGACAACCTTATACCTTTCTAAGGTATCCATACCAAGGATTACATCGAATCCATGCATCTCAAGTGGTATAAGATCCACTTGAATGCGATGTTCAGAAAAGAAAAGAATGCAGGGAGAACATATCTCCTACAACACAGCAGATCCCATCAACGGAGTTTCTAGCAACAAACTATATGTTCTAAGTCTTGTAGTTAAGTTACAATCATGAATCACTCTTTGAGTGATAAAGGAATGCGTAGAACCCGGATAAATTAAAATAGATACAATGTAAGATATAGGCATATCAGAATTAAAAAACTCCATCTGACCTGCCACAACCCGAGGGTTGATCACTTCCTCAGGTGGATTCATCGCATAAAATCTAGTTGTTGCTTGTGGTTGATTCGGTGCTCGATGACTTGGTGCCGATGATCCAGCTTGGGACGCTTGTCCACGTCCTCTAGTGTTTCCTGGAAACTATCTCCTTTGAGAACCTTGCTGACTCTGCCTTTGAGATTGAGTTACACTCACTTCTCTGGCTCTGCAATCTTTCATCAGATGTCCCATCTTTCCACATATATAACAACTTCTGTTTAGTTTTTGTGGTCTGGGTGGTCCTGTAACTGACATAGATGCTGAACTGCGAGCTCCTTCTAGTGGTAGGCTTCGTACTCTACCCCTATTTGACATCCACTGCCTCTGGGTACTGAATCTAGGTGGTGGTGTAGGCACAGAGAACCTTGGTTTCTTAAAACCTTTGGATGAAGATCCTTGGAACTAGGGATACATCCTCTTGTTCTTGGTATGTCGCTTCTCTGACACATACTTCTCTATCCTCCTGACCGACTCCAAAAAGGTAGCAAACCTTTCCCTATTTTCCAGAGCAGACATAAGGGTGGTCAACTCAGCGTTTAACCCCTTCTCAAAATGTGTAATCCTTTCTTCATTTGTAGCTGCCATATGCGGACAGAACCGCAATAGCTCCATGAACTTAGCCTTGTATTCACTAATGTTCATTAGACCTTGTCTCAACCTCTCAAACTGAGAGATTTTCTCATCTAAGAACGTCTTAGGGAAATATCTGTTGATAAATTCTCGTCGAAAAACTTCCCATGCAACCTCCACACCTAGCCTTTTCTGTTCTTCCATGGTCCACCAATGACTAGCACTCCCCTTGAGAAGATACACAACATGTCTAACCTTCTTAGCTTCTGGGATGTTCAAGATTCTAAAGGCATTCTCTAGTTTAGTTAACCACAAGTCAGCATCTGCTGGGTCAGCTGTTCCTGCATACTATATGGCTCCAACCCGATGTAGTCATTCAAACATCTTGTCGGATCCTTGTCCTTATGGATGGGTAGGTGCCCTAGGTGTAGGTATAAGCATCCTATCAGTCATATGTGTCATGGCAGTCATGAACTGCCCGAACATGGCTTGGAAGGCTGGGTTCCCTAGTTCAGCTGGATTGATCTGGGGTGGTTCAGGTACATGTTCCCCCCTTTCTTGGTTTCTTGCACCTTCTCTGGATGCAGCGACACTACTCTCAGCAACGTGTTCCTCATGTGATCCAGACATCTTCAGTTTTATCTTCTCCTCCTAAATGAGCAGAAGACACTATCAGATATATTGGAAGACACTAGAACAAACTCTATAGCCTAAGTCCTAGGTCTCTGTAGACTCAGCAAACCTAGATCTCTGATACCACTAAATTGTGATGATCATATCTTGAAAACCAGATTAACTAATTTAAACTAATGCAGAAGCGTTTTGTTAGCAGTGGAATTACTGAAAATCACAAAATTTTAAAACTTTTTGTGAAGAGAACCTCAAATGGTAAAACTCTTACATAAAGAAACAAGATAAGTTATTTACAAACTGATTCACCATTACATCTCTGTAATATCACATCTCGAGAGTCACAACATCAACTGCCATGTTAACTGTACAAGGCAAGATACAAAAATCTCGAGGCATTATGCCAAAAATCTCAGATCTAGATTAAATCATCTACTGACTCCTAGGACCTGAGAGTACAGAGACGACACATAGGACATTCTATATACAAGATTTGATAAACAATATCTCCACCTGAAGATCACTACTGTCCTGGATGTTGCTGCTGCTGTTGCTCACCCACTGAAGGGTTCCTTCGTCCTCAGCATCTACCTAAAAAGTTGAATCCCACGGGGGTGAGACAATTGAATAATTGTCCTAGCGATAGTTATGACTCTTCGTGAGAAGCATTGTTATTGCAAAGATTAAGATAATAATGAGCAGCAGAACTATAATTATATAACAGTAGGCAATTCATTGATTAAACTAAGTAGAGAAGCATTATCTAAGCAATCATTTCAACCATAACTTGATTGAATGACAAGATTTATATCAATAAAGAATATGAAGAACGTGTATACTAGTTATTCAACTAGAACACTATAAACAATGTATCATCAATCATTGTTTCTCATAGTTCAACCTAAGCAATTAAGCTATACGGCTGATTAAAATTTTCAAACATATTTATGCCCTGAGGAGATGAGGTATACCACTCATTCTCCAACCGACCATTACTAAATCGCAATCAGTACCATACATAGGTCATCAGAAGAGTCGGATTTCTATGACCTCATCTTCCTCAGTCAGTGTGAGGTACAACATGCAGGACATCTCGTGTCTCTGCTATAATAGCTTTCCAGGGTATTCTGGCAACTTCACTATTAGAGTTACAGTGGCATGTTGTACTCTCTTAGCCATCGAGGGATTTCTTATTTATCTCACGTCGATGCGGCATTGACAACATCATCGAGAGATTAGTGATACATCATCCCAGCATATACATATAATGAAGGATTGAGAGATTAAATGTACATCTCACACCAATTCCTCCATTAGGACGTAAGGATATTCACATCCATAACCCCCACATACTCAAAAGTATGCTCTCCAGGAGTTCCCTTAGGAAAACCTATTTCACCATCATTAAATTTCTGACAATGATGGATCTATGGTTAGGGATCTACATGATATCATTATACTTGATTATTTAAGTATATTATGGCATTCTTTTAGCATCAGGCTTGTTTTCAAACATAAATCAATAAGTCAAATGCTATAAAGAAAGAGTACTGATTGTATCAAGTTCATATCACATATTGTTAATGTTGGGATATCAATCCCTAACCATCTTATCATTATGATTCAGTAATATGGGTGTTCAAACCCTTAGATCATCAAAACACTTGTTACCAAGTAACATATTGCCATTAAGTCATTTAACAACATGAATATGATTGTGGCAATGCAAATATTTCTCATGGCTCATACAGATTATCACTCTCAGATGTTACCTCTTACTAGGCAACATATCATATCGTTAATTTTAAAACTTATAAAGCGCTTTCAATGAATATGTCATCATAACCCTTACATGGCTATGCTCACTTCTTTATAAGGCCCTGCATGACTAACACAATTGATAACATGCACATTATATCTATATCAGCATAATGCACATTATTTTCAAGTCAAGTATAAAACACCACGGTCGTGCTACCTTGCACGGTCATGCTACAAAAGATTACCACGACCGTGTTACATCACCATGGCTAGTTTCTAGGGTCAGGGTTTCCTATTCAATTCAATTAGGGTTATCAAACCCCTTTAACTTAAAAAAGACATAGTGATTCCTTATTTCATAATTCAATTATAGAGTTTCATGCTTAAAAGTATAACCCAGAATTAGGGTTTACTGTTCACATCATCACATTTCCCTAGATTAGGGTTTACTATTCATATTACATCACATTACCCTAGATAAGGGTTTACTATACACAATTATTAGGATTACTTCCACTAATGCCCTCAAATTAGGTTAAGATTCATTAACCATCCTAATTAGGGTTTCCATGATCTCACTATGAAGGATCATACCCTAATTATATATATTCATACATATTGGAGGTTTATTACTTGATTCTCATTCATATATAAGGAGTATTCTCTCTCCTCTTTCTATCAGATGGTGTTTACATCACCCTTGATTAGGATAATTCAATTTAACCTTGACATCATGGGTTGTGTCATTACTATTGTAATCATGAAATCTTACTCATTCAAAGAGTGCTAATCACTTTATCTCATCAAGGGTACTTTTATTATAACATACACTAACCAACTAACCACTTAGTCTTTTAATCATTTTAAGCATCTATGAGGACTAGGTTAATTAACTACTAAACCATCTTGACCACTAAGGTATCAAACGATCTTAACCTTTTTAGACCTCAAATGGTCTTGCATACTAAACCCCCAAACGGTCTTGGACAGACCTTGAAACCGTTTGGTGTTGAAGACCGTTTGGTCTTGTTGACTTTTGAAACTGTTTGGTAAAGTGCACACTCAAGACCGTTTGCCCAAGGTGGAGTGAAGACTCTTTGGTCATGAAGACCGTTTGGTCAAGTTTGACTTTGAAACCACATGGACATAACCGATCTTGAAACCGCATGAGCACCAAACGGTTTGGGATCAAACGGTCTTGAGACCGTTTGGTCCAAACCACCTCAAAACTGCATGGACCAAAAAGTGTCTCAACCACTTCAATTGAATTAGGCTTTCCAATGTTGAACCCCTCAATTAGTCATGCACTTGCTAGCCACTTATCAATTGAGTCAATTAGGTCAACCCTCAACTGATTTTTCACTCAATTGTCCCTCAATTGATCATCAATTAGGGCTTGGATCGATTGGATTAGGGTTTTAAATCAATTACCCTTCAACATGTTCCAATGTGAGTCTAATTGATTTAAAACCATTGAACCATCATTCAATTTGGTCATGATCTGACCCCAAACGGTCTTGGGATCATTTGGATAACCTCCAAACGGTCTTGATACAATTTTATCAAGTCAAAATCAAAAACTAACTCAACCAATTAAGGTTTGGCTCATTGGATTGATCGCTAGGTCAACAATCAATTGTACTTCAATTTGTTACCTTTAGATTTTCAACCACTTGATCATAGTCAACCCTAGACCTCCAAACGGTCTAGGGTGACCCAAAAACGGTCTTGGGATCGTGTGGATATCCTCCAAACGGTCTTGAGACCGTTTTCCCATCATTTTATCATAAACTAAGTCATTCATATAAGGTTTGAACCCTAGGTTTGGTCACCAAATCAGCAATTGATTATTCATCAACTTGATATCATTGGGTCCTCAATTGGTTAAAACTACTTATCCCTAGACCTCCAAATGGTCTTCGGTTAACACCAAATGGTCTTGAGACCGTTTGGGTGATCCCCAAATGGTTTTGAAACCGTTTGGGCCACTCAACCCAAACTTCAACATGATACTATTATTGAAATCAGCAATTGACCCGATTAGGGTTTAGATGATTGATGGGCCTTCAATTGGTGATTCACTTGGAAATAATGGATTCTTTTTGGTAGGTAATTAGTTTACATTATTCATAACAGACCTCCAAACATTCAATGCCTGGTCAACGCATCCAAACGGTCTTAGACCGTTTGCTTCTATGCGGTTTTGGTTGAAACCATTTGCATTCAAACAGTTTGAAACCGTTTGCTCCCACACAGTTTGGGAAACCATTTGAGAAAGGGTTTAGAGACCATTTTCTAATGTAAGTTTTTGGATAAACATAGGTCATCATCTTCTACCTCAAGAACAGGGGCTTTTCTTCACAGAAATACTAACAAGAACACACAAAGGTGTCTAAGGAAGAAGTATAAGCAACGATTCTATGAAAAGAAGATGCATTAACAAAGCATAAGGGTTAGAGTTATACAACCCGCCTCTAGGACTGATCCAGAGCTCCAAGCTTCGTAGTTTTAATGGTGGATGAAGCTCCAATGGTATCCAAGGTCCGTTCTTCAAGTTTTTGGATGGAGAAGATGGCTAGAAAGAAGAATCGTGTGAAAAACACCAATAAACCAACCTTGTTTTATGGTTTCCACCATGAATTCGAGTTAGATGATGATCAACACTTACCAAGTCAGATTGTTCATCCTTCCTCTGCTCCAGAGCTCCTTCTTGGTCGGCCAAAGCAAAAAGATAAGAAAAGGAACTAAGGGAAACGATCCCTTGCTTTGTTGATAAGGGTGCTTTATATATTTATGGGTATTTTCAAGGAAAAAGGAAAGAGATAGTTATTTGCTTTTATTTCCCAAACATATCCACTAAGGTTTCCTCCATTCTTGGCCATGTTTCCTCCTTCTATCCTTATGCAAAGATCCTCCATTATCCAAGGTTAATTGGAAAGGAACTAACACCTTAAAGAGAGGTATACTAATATCCACCCTCAATGGATATTGTATAATATATCATTAGTGTGAGTAATTTCCACTCCTACCATAATCATTCAAATGAGGTTCCCCTCTCATTTTATTTGCTCCACTTGATGCCAAGAAACATGAAAGATACTCTAGAGGATATATTTTACATGTTGAACCCTAGGTTTTGGGTAATTTACACATTACACTAAAACTAGGTTTTATAGCACAAGGATTGCTCTACAAGCTATATCTTGGTGCCCCAGCTTGTGGAATCCATACCAGCACATCATATTCATTCTTATGATGTCTCATAATTAGAGTAACATCTTGACATGTGGAATTTGCAATTAAACCCCTCAACTAGGTAATTTACACTTTAGTCCATAATTAACAAAACAATGTTTCAACATTATGCAAAAAGGACTGAAAATGAAATATAAGTTCCTCAAGAGCCTTAATTACATTTCAAAGGATAAGCACAAGCATCTAATCACTTAATTAGGCAAAACACCTAGGGTTAGTTCATAACCCAGGTCAGGGATGTTACACCTAGGGTTCCAAATTTTCTCTATTTAGGGTTTCTAAAGATCCTTCTTGGTGATTTTGACCAAAACTAGTAAGTTTCCTCCTTTCCTTCCCTTTTTTCTTGTTTTTATTCTTCCTACCACCTTCGTCGAGGTCATAACCATGGATTTGCATGGTGAAACCCCACCTAGATCCCTTACACACCTCATCTCCATGTTCTTTTTCTAGGGTTTTCATCTCTAAAGTGGAGAAGGTGCTTCTTGGTCGAGATAGGAGTTTTGATAGAGAAACCAACCTCTCTAGCTCAGGAACCTTTCTACTTGAGCCATTCCACCTTCCTGGAGGCAAGTTTTACAATCCCATCTCATATATTTCTTACTACATGCTTAAAACTCATGTTTCTATGATTAAAATTGATGATCTCCATCTCTATTTACCATGTTCTTATACGGTTTTGGTTCCTTGTTGTTTTACCTTCTCTAGAAGATCTAGTTTGGTTACCTATGCATCTCAAAACCTAATCTTGGTTCAAATGGTGTTATTTCTCTCTCTCTCATTCTTCCTCTCTCTCGAAGATTTCTGACTTGTCATTTATTGATTGGTTCAAATTGGAAAATTCATATATTCTAATCTGCTTATCCAAATTGGACAAATAAACATGTTTTGGAATCATAAAACAAATCTATATCTAATAGAAATGCTTTCAAGGTCTGATTTCAAAGTTTGACGAAGGGTGATTTTTGTAAAATGAATTTAATGCATAAAATCCATAAAAAGTACATCTTAATCATCATAACTCCAAAATTAACATAAAAATATTTTTTCTTGATCAGGAGAACCTAATAAGTTCATTGGTGAGGTCGTGAAAATCTAAATCTAAGTTTTGCTGAAAATTTCTAAAATTAGGGTTTCTATACATTAATGTGCATTATGTACTCTAATACATGCTAATACATTGAAAATAGGCAAAGTGGAACTTAGGCTCAATTAAAGTGGTGAAAGTTAGTAATTGATATCAATCAGAGAGGTATATGCATTCCTTCCACCCTATGTTGGGATAATTGCAACCAAAGCCTATATTTCCCTAATGAGGCTCTAATGAAACCTATTTCCTCTTTTCATGGTTCTTTTGTTAAATTGCCTCAAAATCAGTAATGATATTCTCTTTCTTGGGTCTTGTACCCCACTGCCATGTTTCAAATATATGATGCTTTTACTTGCCATGATTTCTTTTCTAGCATGTTGATTTTATGGATTATTTAGCTATAGTAGTGGTACTTATGTACAACCACCCATAGATAGGGCATGTATTAATTTGCCCTATGGAATATCTTATTCTCCCTTATAAAAATATGTATAGGTGATTGGGAATGTATTAATTCACCCCTCACCTATAGGTTTAGGTCCGGTAGGTGCCTCAACCCTACTTAGTTAATGTACTCAATATTAATCATGCATGCAAATCTTTTATTGTTTTTCTTGATATGGCAAGCATCTACCTGATTATGCCTCATACTCTTGATCTCTTCATCTTATGATGAAATCTTAGCCTTTAATTACATGTTATTTCATTTTCTTTTGTTCTTGTTCACTGTTGAAACATACCTTGTTTTTCTCTCTCTTGTCGGGTGATTTCCCAACCACCCATGTTTAGATCGAGGTGTTGAACATGATCAAGGAGAACATAGCTTCCAACATGGACCTATATCTTGGAGATGTTTCTTGAAGACAAATTTTAAGTAGTTTAGACTTCCCTCTACTTAGATCTTATGTTGTATCATACATGTAAACCCTTATGTGAAATTATGATGTACTTTTGTAATCTTTTGTGAAAATTGAATACAGTCATTTGTTTAATTTCACTGTTACACTTTTGTTGTTTTGAATACCATTTATTGAAGTTTGAAAATTTTGCACCTATTCCATCATACCTTTGAGTGTGTTTGGAATGGATGCTTTATTCATCAATTTATTTTAGTAGGGAGTGGATTCCCCTCTCGGGTCCCACTCCTTACAATCACTATGAGAGCTAATTCTGACTATCATTCCATGTTCTCCATGTATCACACTAAAGGTGGGTTTGTTTGGTACACTTTTCTCTAACAAGTACTTATGTGTTTGGTTTGATATCACATATCATGACTGGTCAACAACCAACACACACTCTAGTCTTGTGTATTACAATTGTCTATTATGCTTCCATCGTAATATCCGACTAGGGGTATAACAAGAATGTATGAGTTCTTATCATACATATGATCTTATTGTCCAGGTCTGAAACCTAAAGACATATGTCATAGAGTATCATCATTCTTTAGACATTTATTACGTTACATCATTATCACATAATTGAATAAAACAGAATAAACAAAATAGCCTTTTATTATTATCAAATCAATTACATCATGCCACATTACAAACATCAAATGATTAGCACTCTAGGTATACATACCAACAATTTTGTGAAAGAAGTCTAAATCAAAGAATACACACATGTAGTAGGATTAACATACAAAAATCTTGAGTAACTCCCTCATATTTATATGGATACAGACTCAAATAAATGCATATGCAATATTTTTACATGTAGTGTTTTTAATGTGTTGGGAGTATCTAACTAGAAACAACAAGATGGGAGGCTCCAATGGTGGAGAGAATGAAGTTGTATGTGGAGTTGTACCACAAAAAATAGATGGGAGTGAGGAGAAGGACTTTTGTGGGGTGTGGGATTCATCAAGCAGAGTGAAGCTGATGCTCATGGAGAAAGTTGAAACCTCAAAGTGCCTTGCAACATTAATCGATGATATAGAACTTGGCCTCAAGAAATGTGTGGATGCTAGAGTTTAGGTGGATCTATTTGAATGCAATCATAAAGAGTCCAGTTAGCCAGTTATGTGGTTCTTTCTCCACCCTTGTAGGATATAAGGACGTAATTGAGGTGCTTGGTGAATGGTGCCAATATAGAAGGATTGTGGGGACTTTTTTCCATAACAAAGTCAAAATTGCAATCAGGATGATTGTAGAATGGGGAAGGGAACTAGTTGAACAAATTATACGATGTGGCCTAGAGGGACTACTGGTTAATATCTTGGTTATTTTCTAGTTGAACTCGATAGGGACAACTCATTTTTTATAGAGACTAGTACCCACCCTTGGGGTGACAAATTTTAGATAGAATAGGGTAAACATACTTTAGTATACATGTGGACATGTGTCTTGTAATAGCATAATGAATACTCGAAAGAGTGGCAAGATGAATCTAACCTCTTATTTTAATTGAAAATAAGTGTTTTAGCGTACAATTCCCTAAACAAACCACATGTATCACTTTTCCTATCTCCTTCTCCCTCACTTTCTATGTGTGAAGACATGTTGAAACTTGTTCACAGGGATGATTTTGACCATGTAGTCCACACACACACACACACACACACACAAGAGGAGCCAGCCAATCGACTAGAGGCCCAATCGATCAACTGGAGGAGTCTAGCCAACCTCTTTATCCAGGAAGATAGTCAACCGACCTGAAGGTCAACTGATCGACTAAAGGCTTCAAACAACCAAACTGCCTATCCAACAATATATTTTCAAAAACCACTACATGATATTTATAACCTTAGGTGGTAGTAGTTGTTTGTGTCTCCAAAAATTTGCATTAGTATGGCCATAACATCACTTATGTATTTCTTATTGTATGTTTTTTGTTTATGGATATAGCATGTATAAGATACAAATTATAAATATGTGGTGATTGGATATGCATATGTATTTATATAAAATTCCTTCATAAATATTAAGTCTAAAATGTTTTCAATAATCAACACACATGAAAAAGCTTGATCAACCAAGTGTGGGTATGCCCTAGCATGGTGTGTCATCTATCTCATGCAAGTGTGATGGTATATATGTGGGTCTACCTTAGCAGAGTGCATATTCTATTGTGTTGTCTTATGAGTCAGGCTTAACTATGTGATCGTAATAAGATTAAGTGCCTAGAAGCATAGAGATGGACTATGGCAAGGAGTTATGTACACCATCTATTTTCATGAGACACAATTAACAAATGTTTCTTACCATAATAATTGGTTGTGAGCACCAACGTGGTTGGATAATAGCCTTTTTTTTATTTTGGCTCAATATAAGATTGTACGCTGCAATTAGACATGTCAAACAAGTGGGTGGGTTGGGTCATTGCGGGTGTAGGTCAAAAAGGTACAATATTAAATAGGTCAAAGAAAGACAAATCCAAACCCAACCCAGTGGGTTGCGGGTCATTTGAGGTGCCCATATTATTTGTGTTCAATAAACAATTTTTGGTTGGGTTGGAGGTAGACATGCATGTGTAGATTTGAGTGGGGTTTCTCCACTTGTGGGCTTGGGAAGTGGGTCCTTTGATTGTTGCATGACATGCTGCAATCAAAGACACCCTAGCTAAAGTAGTCAAGCATGAGAAAGAATGTATAGACAATCAACAAGTGTTTATTCCTTTTAGTTTTGACACCTTTGGGTTTTTTAGCAGCAAATGTTGTGAATGTTCTTAAGAGGGTTCAAAAAGTTATGGATAGTAATGTTATGAACCCTAAGTGAATGGATGTTGTGTTTTGGAGGATAGGTTTTGCCATCTAAAAAGGGTTGGCAACACAGCTTGTTTCCCGTCTACCTTCCATCTCAATGCAATTCTGATAACCTCTCATTTTGTGACGTTATCTTATTAGTTATCTTTAGTTTTCCATACTCTTTCTTAGATAAACTAAATAGAATCATTAAACCTTCTTACTTTATTGCAGATACATCAATAAACTAACTTTTCCTCTTTTTCATTACAGAAAACACAAAAAAATTCACAAAGACTCCTCATGGTCCCAAGACCGCGAGAAGCCTCACGGTCCCAAGACCGCGACAAGCCTCACGGTCCCAAGACCGCGACAAGCCTCACGGTCCCAAGACCGCGAGAAGCCTCACGGTCCCAAGACCGCGACAAGCCTCACGGTCCCAAGACCGCGAGAAGCCTCGCGGTCCCAAGACCGCGACAAGCCTCATGGTCCCAAGACCGCGAGAAGCCTCACGGTCCCAAGACCGCGAGAAGCCTCACGGTCTCAAGACCGTTTGAGACCAAACGGTCTCAAGACCGTTTGGGCTCAACTTGAGCCTATAAATAGGACCTCAAGGGCCACTTCAAAAGGATCAAATTCCAAGACGCCCAAAGGCTGCCTCTCCAGATCCAGAGCACTCTGGTCTTCCGTCCACTGCCCCAAGGCTGCCAGTTTTGAGATCCGTGCTCATCATCAAGCTTCCTTCTCTCTCTTCTTTCCATCTCTTCAACAAAGAAGGTGGGAAGAGAAAATCCTTCATCAAAGCAACCACGAAGTGCGAAGATCGTTGCTCTCTTCACCAAGGGTTCAACCTTCCCTCCTCCGTGGAGATGACGTTCTTTCTCTCTCTTCTCACCTCCTTTGCCATGAGCGAGTAGTTTCATTCACTAGGGTGCGGGGAGTAGCCCCGCTACCCATGTTTTCATTTCATGCGATGTAATTCAATAACTTGTAATAAAGATACTCTTCCTTTCAGTTTGACTTCAATCGCTTAATGAATACTAGTTGCTTGATCATCAACTTGTGTTACATATTGTCTTTTGGTATGAATTGTCTACGTTTGTACCCTTAGATCTAAATATCGATTGAATGTTGGTTATGGATGTATGTAGTCACCATATGTCTGTTTCGGTGTCTAGAAGTGTTTTCAGGAGTGGAGTAAACTCACCCCCATCGTTGCACTTTCATACTATGAAATGGAATCAGTTGACGTATGGAAGTGTAACCTTGGTAAGGTCGAGGAACACATTTCATGAAGGAGTAATGCAAAGCATGTGACCATTCATTATGGAATGGCTGGCATTGTAATACTCCATGCTTCTCGTAGCTAGTTATCCGAAAGGAAGCTAGGACTACAAGATACTAACTGATTTGACTCTTTTTGCAGGTTGTTTTATTATGTTGCATGACTTGATCCATGTGTAGTGGTGTGAAACCTGATAACATCCTAGTGGTTTTTATCAATTGTTTACAACCTTAATCTTTACTTTCTTGCTTTACTTTCCTCGCATTTAGCTTTAAAACCAACATCAAACTTTCGATCTAAATATCAACTGTTAAGTAGTTAAGTAGAACTAAAACGTTTTCCATCTTGACTTCGTCAAGACCGTTGTCCCGAGGATTCGACCCTTAACTATACTACGATAAGACTTCCGCGTGTCTTAACACACATGGGTGGAGTTCTTACCATAGTACTAGCAAGGCTAAACCTAAGGATTCATCACCTTAGGATTTTTAGTGGTGTTGCAAAACTCCATCAAAAATTGGCGCCGTTGCCGGGGACAATGGAACTTTTTAGTTTTTACTTACCAACTTCTTGGTTGATTAGGATTTTACACTTTTTCTTGATAACCACTCCAATACTTCTTGATTTTTTTTTCATTTCCTTCCATTATCCTAACGTGTGATTTTCCTTCTACTCAGGTAGAAAACGTGTATGCAACCCCCGCATAGCATCAGATTCTCCCCTGAACCAGAATATGATTCTGAGGTAGAAAGAAGTTTCCACCGAAGGAATAGACTTAACCGCCAAAGAGCCAGACAGATGGCCGAAGAGCAACGCCTTGTTGCAGAAAGAGTCAATGCCGCCATAGCAGCACAACGAGCACAACTTATTGCCGACACTCACGCTCAGCTGCATGCTGAGATCCGAGCTGAGGAACAAGCCCGCATCCAAGCAGAGCATGCTGCTGCTCAACTTGCGTTAAGAAACAAGCAACTTCGGGACTACGCAGTCCCAAAGAATTATGAAGACGATCATCCTATCCGACCACCGATTATTAACATACCACACTTTGAAATTCGGACGCAATGGATCCAGATCATGCAAGGCATCTCTTTCTCCGGAGCACCCGGAGATGATTGCATGGATCACCTTAAGAGATTCAAGTCACTCTGCCGACTTGTACCCCAAGCAGGAATTGCAATGGAAGCAATCATGTTACACCTTTTCCACTTCACCTTATCTGGAAGAGCACTAAGCTGGTACAACGCTTTGGATAGAAACCCCATCATCACTACTTGGACTCCCTTAGAAGAGAAGTTTCTTGAGAAATTCTTCCCACCTTCGCTAACCTATGAGATTAGGGGACAGATTAATCACTTTTCCCAACTACCTGGAGAAACACTTGCTGAAGCTTGGGAAAGATTCAAAGAACTCCTGAGAAAGTGTCCTCACCATGGCATATCTCAAAATCAACTAATAGAAACATTTTACAGAGGAGTAAGTGATGATATTAAGCAATTCCTAGATTCCTCATCTGGAGGAAACTTTATGAGAAAGAATTATGAAGATGCCTGGAATATAGTTACGCTGGGGGCCGAGAACCAATCCAATTGGGGAAGGTCATCTAACCAACCCAAAGGCGTTCTCAAGGTTTACAAAGCGGAAGAATCCATGGAACTCAAGGCCATTGCTGAGGCTTTGAAGACTATTGCTAGCAAGCAACAAGCCCTCGAAACTTCTTTCGGGGAATATGATAAGAAGAAAAGCTCTCAGGTTCAACAAGTTAAGGCAGCTACTGGAACTTGTGAAGCCTGTCATGCATCCGATCATCCCACATTATCATGTGGCCTGTTATACAATGTCATGATGGATTTACAACCACCTATGCCGCAATATGAACCCATTATCGAGCATCTCGAAGACCAAATGCCATAGCAAGTCAACTCCATACATTCAATACCTAGCCAAGTGTATTACAACCCAGACAAACCAAGGAACCATCCTGGTTTTCAATACGGGAATCCTGTAGGGACTGTCAACCCACAGCAGCAGGCACAAGGTGGATCTTTCAATAGACAACCACCAGGATTTCAGAATAACTTCAATCAAGGGAATTACAGACAAGGTTTTCAAAGATCTAACTATCCCAGGAATCCTTCTTACCAATATGCCCATTCAGGACTGCACCCTCAGTTGCAACAACCCCAGTTGCAGCAGCCACAACAACCCCAGCAGCCACAGTTAACTGCACCTCTACAACAACCAGGACAGCAAGTCACTCAGTATCAACAAAGGGGTGCTCCTCCCCAATCATCTGATGAGATATCCTTGATTAGACAAATGCTTCAATCGCAACAAACCATGCTTGCAAACCAACAAGCTCAACAAAAAGCCGTAGAAGCCCAACTGGCACAGATTGCCGCTCAATTGAAACCTCAAGCCGGCACTTTTGTTGGGCAACCAGAGACAAACCCCCGTCATAACCCAAACAGACCAGAACAACTTAATGCCGTCACCACGCGGTCTGGTCGTGTCCTGCCTGATGTCACAAGAATCGACCATGATGATGATAACGTAGCCATTCTTTCCCCAACAGGGAATTCAAGCAGAGAAACAGAAAATTCTACAGAGAAAGAAAAGGAAAAGGAACCAATCTCAGAAGTCCCACCAAGAATTCCTTACCCAGACAGACTAAAAGGAACCAAAATGGACACTAGGTTCCAAAAATTTAAAGAAGCTATGAAAAAGTTATACATTGATATTCCTTTTCTTGATGCCCTTTCCGAAGTGCCCGCTTGGGCAAAATACCTGAAAACCCTCTTGTCGAGAAAGTATATGACAGAGGAGCATGAAACAGTGAAACTTGCTCAGACCACTTCAGATATCCTGCTTAATAAAATGCCAAAGAAAAAGAAGGACCCAGGTTCCTTCGGCATTCAGTGTTCCATTGGAAATGGCTCCAGCAAGAAAGGATTGGCAGACCTAGGAGCAAGCATATCTATTATGCCCTATTCAATGTGTAAAATATTAGGCTTCACTGATTTGTTACCTACGACTATGACAATTCAGTTAGCCGACTCTACCATAACTGCCCCTCTTGGCATTATCGAAGACATCCCTGTCAGAATAGGAACAAATTCTTATGTCCCGTGTGATTTTGTTATTATGGACATACAAGAAGACCTGAGATATCCGATAATCTTCGGAAGACCTTTCCTAGCTACCGCCCGAGCTCTCATTGATGTCGAAGCAGGAACTATTATTTTGAGACTTGGGAGGGAGGCTTTCCAGTTCAGAGTTCTAAACAGCATGAAAGGTCCAAGCATTCAAGAGGAAGTCTTTCTCCTGGATGCTATATATCAAATGTCCCAGTTAGAAATGTCTGAACCATCCGAAGAATTGGAAAATACTCTTACAAATCCAGATGTAGAATTCTCGGCCAGTGAACTAGTACAACAGTGCCTGCAATACTTAGAAAAAGCTGAAGAAGCTCCGACAGCCACGTTTGAAGAACTTAAAGCCATCACAATTATAGAAGCCACTGAGCCACCTAAGGCTCCAGAAATGAAAGCCCTACCCGAGGGGCTTAAACATGTTTTTCTTGATGATGAGAAGCTCTGTCCAGTAATCATCAGCTCCACTCTGGAGGATGATCAAGAAAACAGACTCCTCGATGAACTGAAGAAGCATAAGAAAGCAATTGGCTATAAAATGACTGATCTGACGGGCATAAACCCTGCTTTATGTATGCACAAACTGCCCATGGTTGAAGAGTTTAAACCATCGCGAGAACACCAGAGAAAGTTAAACCCCAACCTCAAAGAGGTGGTTCGCCTCGAGGTCCTCAAGCTTCTAAAGGCAGGCATTATCTACCCAATTTCTGATTCTCAGTGGGTAAGCCTAGTGCAGGTGGTCCCTAAAAAGGGGGGAACCACCGTTGTTCTTAATGACAAAAACGAACTGGTACCCACTAGAACCGTTACAGGGTGGCGTATGTGCATTGATTATAGGAAACTTAATAAATCAACACGAAAAGATCACTACCCCCTGCCTTTCCTAGATGAGGTCCTCGAGCGCCTAGCTCATCAGAAGTTCTTTTGTTACCTCGATGGATATTCCGGCTTTTAACAAATCCCGATACATCCGGAAGATCAAGAGAAAACTACTTTTACCTGTCCCTTTGGGACGTACGCTTTCAGAAGAATGCCATTCGGGCTCTGTAATGCACCAGCTACTTTCCAAAGATGCATGTCTGCTATCTTTGCGGGATTGACAGAGTCTATAATGGAGGTATTCATGGATGATTTTTCAGTTTATGGAGACCCCTTCGACAACTGTCTGCTCAACCTGGTTCAAGTCCTACAAAGATGTGAGGAAACAAACCTCATTTTAAATTGGGAAAAATGCCATTTTATGGTAACAGAGGGTGTTGTTTTAGGACACAGAGTGAGCGACAGAGGGATCGAGGTGGATCAAGCAAAAATTGACGTTATCTCAAAATTGATGCCACCAAAAGACGTAAAAGGAGTACGTGCCTTCTTAGGACATGCTGGGTTTTACAGAAGATTTATTAAAGATTTCTCCAAAATAGCAAAACCCATGACACAACTGCTGACCAAGGACACAGAGTTCAACTTTAACCAAGAATGCTTGCAAAGTTTCACAACTCTGAAAGATGCCTTGATTTCTGCACCAATATTACGAGCTCCAGATTGGTCGTTACCTTTCGAAATCATGTGTGATGCGAGCGATTATGCCATAGGGGCCGTTTTAGGGAAAAGAATCGACAAGAAACCCCATGTTATATACTACGCATCTAAAACACTGGATGAAGCACAAAAAAATTACACCACTACAGAAAAGGAATTTCTAGCTGTCATCTACGCGTTTGAAAAATTCCGCTCATACCTGATAGGAGCTAAAGTCATTGTCTACACTGACCACTCCGCTATACGATATCTGATTCAGAAGCAAGACGCAAAACCTAGACTTATCCGCTGGGTGCTAATGCTTCAAGAATTCGATTTGGAAATTAAAGACAAAAGCGGAGTGGAAAACGTCATCGCCGATCATCTCAGCCGTATTAGAATCGAGGATGAAGACAAAGTTCCTATCCAAGATTCCCTCCCGGACGACCACCTAATGAAAGTCTCCAATGGATTTCCCTGGTATGCCGACATTGTCAACTATTTGGCAACAGGAATCATTCACCCATCCGCATCCTATCACGACAAAAAGAAGTTCATTCACGACGCTAAGCAATATTTCTGGGGCGAGCCCTATCTTTTTCGCTTATGCGCAGATGGACTCTTTCGTAGATGCATCCCAGAGACAGAAATCACTCCGGTCCTTGAGCACTGTCACTCAGGCCCCATTGGGGGGCACATGAGTTCTAAGAAGATAGCCCTCAAGGTCTTGCAACCTGGCTTTTATTGGCCCACCATCGCAAAAGACGCACATGAATACATGTGATCATGCGACAAGTGCCAACTATCCGGAGGGATAACCAAAAGAAATGAAATGCCATTGAACATATGGCAAGAAATCGAACTTTTCGATGTATGGGGAATAGATTATATGGGCCCTTTCCCCTCGTCTTATGGATTCAAGTATATCTTGGTTGCTGTGGATTACGTTTCAAAATGGGTAGAAGCTCTACCAACCACCTCTTGCGATTCAAAACCGGTAATCAAGATGTTTAAACAGATAATATTTCCCAGATTCGGCGTCCCAAGAACGATTATATCTGACGGCGGATCACATTTTTTGGAACGGAGCTTTGAAGCCTTATTAAGAAAATATGGAGTCAACCACAAAGTTTCTACACCATATCACCCACAGACATGTGGACAGGTTGAAGTCTCCAATAGGCAAATTAAAGCTATTCTGGAAAAAACTGTCAATCGACACCGCACCGATTGGTCAACCAAACTATCTGACGCTCTATGGGCTTACCGTACAGCTTTCAAAACACCCATCGGAACAACACCGTTTTGATTAGTGTATGGGAAGTCTTGCCATTTGCCAGTTGAATTAGAGCATAAGGCTTGGTGGGCCATTAAGCAACTAAATTTCGATCTCAAAGGTGCTGGTGAATTCCGACAACTTCAACTCCAAGAGTTAGAAGAGCTACGAATGACAGCCTACCACAACGCAAGAATCTACAAAGAACAAACTAAGATGTGGCACGATGGCCACATCAAAAGAAAAGATATAATCGTTGGAGACAAAGTCCTCCTATTCAACTCCAGATTAAAAATGTTTCCTGGAAAACTGCGTACTAAATGGTCGGGTCCCTTTACAATCAAACATATATACCCGACAGGAGCTGTCATTATTATTGACGATAATGGAGGAGAGAGGACCGTAAATGGCCACAGATTAAAAAAGTACCACACTCCGGCAGACAAGTTATCAAGACAAACCATCGAGATTCATGACCCTATAAAGTCAGCATAGCCGGAGCAATAATCTTGTCGAGCCAGCGACGCTAAACCAAGGCGCTTCTTGGGAGGCAACCCAAGGCCTGAATATCACCTTCCCTAGCCTTTTCTTTTGTTTTTAAACACCCTTTTTTTATCTTTGTTTTTCCTTTTTCTTTTGCTTTCTTTAAATCCAAAAATACATAAAAATCCACTTGATCTTGAGGTCAAACGGTCTAGAGACCGTGAGGCCCCTAGCGGTCTCCAGACCGTGAGGCTCCTCGTGGTCTCACGACCATGAGGCTCCTCACGGTCTCACGACCGTGAGGCCCCTCGTGGTCTCTAGACCGTGAGGCCCCTCACGGTCTCCAGACCGTGAGGCTCCTCGCGGTCTCACGACCGTGAGGCCCCTCGCGGTCTCCAGACCGTGAGGCTCCTCGCGGTCTCACGACCGTGAGGCCCCTCGCGGTCTCAAGACCGTTTGAGATCTCTCGGTCACCTGACCGAGAGGGCTCCTAAAAACCTATAAATATACCCCCCCCACCTACGCGCCCCTCTTCTTGATTCCCGAATTCTCGAACTCTCCTGTTTCATTCCACTCTGACCTTCGTCTCTACACTCCCGCGCGTCGCTGTTTCAAGTGCTTCGCCGACGACTCGGCTTCGTCGCCGTCGTTCTCGACTTCATCGTCGTCGTTCCTAGCTCGTCGTTGCTCCCGGCTTGTCGACAGCTCTGCAGCAGCTACCCCTTCGCTGACCCACCGACCGCAGCGACAGGTTGACGCATCACCATTTAAAACTCGCGTTCGAGCTCCCTCCCGCCGTTGTCGCCATCATCGTTTCCGCAGCTCTTAGCCAACGAACGGCCGCGCGGTTCGTCTCCCGCGCGGTTCGTCTTCCTCGCGGTCTCAAGACCGTTTGGATCCTCGCGGTCTCAAGACCGTTTGGATCCTCGCGGTCTCCAGACCGTTTGAGACCAAACGGTCTCAGGACCGTTTGAGCTAAATCAAACTAATAAAACTCAAATTCAAAATAATTTTACTTTGTTATAATTTCAAAATTCAAGATTTCTAACTTTTGTTTCTTATCAATTATTTCAGAATGACTTCACCTGCTAAGCAAGGACCAACCGACGCTCCCTTCTGGACAAAAGAGAAGCTCATTGCTGAACGAGCAAATCTGCAAAGCCTAGTTGACGACTTCAAAAGGACTGGAAAAGTCCCAGCAGAAGTAAACCTAACTGCTGTCATGAAGGACATCAAGCAAATCAACCGCTGCCTAGATGAAGAACCTTCTGACGAGGAGGTCGAAGAGACCTCATCCGACAAGGCCTCCGAATACCAGCCTTCCCCTGAGAAAGAATCACCCACTACAAAATCTAAGGGGAAGAGATTGGCTCAAGAACCAACAACTGAGCCCACATCTAAGAAGAGAGCCAGGAAGCAGGTCCACCCTGCCTGTGCAAGAGAACAAATCTTAGCAGGGTACATCCCACCATCCTCCACCACCGTCACCAACCCTGCCACAATAACTGTTCCTATCTTTCCTCCCATCACCACCACAGCACCACCACCCGAGAACCTTCACCTCCAAATCATTCCCCCCATCAGCCAACTCCTTAAACCAACCAAGTATGCCTGCCCCAGCATACTGATGAAGATGGGGATCTACCACAGAATCCTCACTCTTCTTGACAATTCTAACCTTTCCCGGCTCTGCTTTGTATCGGAAATTTCCTACTCTGAGCCAACTACTGAATTCTTCACCTACTTCAACAAAGAAGTGGTGGACATCTTGCATAAAGAAAGGGACGGTGGTGACCGTATAATAACCTCCATAATCTTCAACAATGAGGTGGTCATCACCGAAAATGTCCTGAACGAAATTTTCATCGACAATAAAGACCAGCTGAAGAATGCCAAAGCTGCTGGCACAGACCACCCCAGTTTCAACAAGCATAACTTCTGGAAGTCATTAACAGGGTTACCAACCTTCGATGCAAGGACAAGCAAGGCCTCCAACGTTCATTGTGTCCTAGTGCGCACGTTACACAAAATTATCGTCGGCGCACTTTTCCCTAGATCTGAAGGAGGAAATATTCTCATATCCGACCTTTTTGTCCTCTGGTCAGTCCTCAACGGATTGCCTGTCAACATTGGACGGCACATGCTGATCAAGCTCTCAGCCTTCGCCCTCGGGAAAGAAATCTGCACGGGTGGTCATATCACATCTATCATCAAATATCTCAAGATGGATAGACTTCTACCCAAATGCAGCCCAATAAAAGGCGACATTCTTACCAATGAACAGACACTAAAGAACTCTTACATCTTAAAGGATAAGGATGGAAGGCTGCACTACGTATTCTGCCCCACAAAATCTTCACGAATCCTGCTGCCACTTCCTGAGCTTGCTGACTATGATAAAGACAAGCTCCTGTTCACTGAAGATGAGATCGCCAAAATCATCGCTTCAGTCAAAGCCAGAGAAAAGAAAGCAAAGGCAGGGCAGGCAGAGCTTAGTATAACTTCCCCGGCAGCTAAAACAGCAAAGCTCCTAGTCAAACGACCTTCCAGAAGGCTCGTCAAAGCTCATGAGCTGTCAGGGACACCCACATCGAAACCTAACCCTGAAACTGAACCCCACCTCCCTGAAGAAAATATTACATCCTCATCACTAGACTCTTTTATAATGAGTCTAAATGCTGAGCTCAATACCACCTCTCCACCCTCGACCACCCCAATATCCACCACCCCACCACCATCAACCACCCTTCAATCTTCCTCCGCTCCACCTTCCTCCACCACCCCTCCACCACCTCCACCCCTCTTTACTTCGGGCACCCCATTCTTCACCACAATGCCCGAATTCTCCTCCTTCACATCCACCGACTTTCCATCAACATTCCCGAATCCATTTCCATCTTCGGGAATGCCACCATTTTTTCCATCCTCCACCACCCCGACATCGCTAGTGACTCCATCTACAGTCACCACACAATTCGTGGGTCCATCAACTGTGTCTTTTCCGCATGACACTATCATTCCACCCCAACCCCAGCCACCTCACCCTTCAATCACTGGGGTCCCTTTTACTAACGTCGGTGAGGAATTCGGACGTCAATTTGACACCATCCGAAACCTCCTCACCGACCCATCTAACATTTTAAATTCTATTTTTTCATGTGTGCAGGGTCTAACTAAGCAGGTTGCCCAGATCGGCGAGCAGAACCGCACCATGCGAGGCATCCTCCAAGGAATCCAACAATGTCAAGCTTCAGTGGCCAAGCAAGTCGACCACATCGACGGCCACTGCAACAACTTGCCCAAGTTGATCCAGGGAGTACAACGCCAGCATGAAGTGTTGGCAACACAAGTCGATAGGATTTCCGCGCAGACTTTACCTCTGCCAGAGACCCTACGCGAGCTGCAGCAACAACAACAAGCTTTCAGCACGCGCCTGGACGACATCACCACCACCCTCACGCAGCTACATAATCGCCAGGAGGAGTCATCAAATAATGAGCTCATTCAGCTAAGAGCTCAAGTAACAGATCTCACAGCAAGACTCCTCTCGGCTGAACAACGTTTTCTAGATCTTAAAGAAACCCACGAAGCACTGCTCGAAACACACGAGCACGTGCAAGTGGCTTATGATGAACTCCAATCCATCCATCGTCTGTGCAAAAAGAAAGCACAAAAGAAGACAACTAACGACGATGAAGATGATGCTGATAATGATGACGATTCTGATTCTTCAGCAGACTCCACCAACAGTACCTCCTCAGATGAAGACTCTGACAAACCAGATGATGCTGGGGAGGGTCCAAGCCAAGGAGCAGAACCCAGACAACAAACAGATCACCATGACGGTGATAAGGATCCCAACTCCCCAGACCATGATAATGTTAATATATCATATGGGGATCAATTTCTTGACTACTCTGCTATGGGATCCATCGGGGAAGCCGCTAAAGAAGCAGCCTTCGCCGAGTTCCACCAATGCATAATCGACAACGACGCCACCTCTCCTACAACAGCTACCTTACCCCTCTCAGTGCCCACCATGACGGCAACCTCACCCCTCGACGAGTACGAGTCAGAACGAGTGCAATTGGATACTGATGAAGAGCTCGATTCTGCCTCGGACTCAGACAATGATACTATTGGCTCTGAGGAAGCTCCAGAAGTACATCCTTCCCCCCCTCTACAGGAGCTTCCCCCGCCACCACCCCTGCCGCACAAAATGCATGACCTTGATATGGCGGCCATTTCCACTTTAGATGCCCAGGATATCTTTATACTGAATACTATCGTGGACGATACAAAGGCAGGAGATGATATTATCTACCACAACACTAAAACGAAGCGCAAGCTGACACGTGAAGATTTTCGCAAAATCCTACGACCTGGGTCGACGATGCCAATGTCTATCTTCCGTGTCCTCCTCGCCAACTGTATCGAAATTTATAGAAGCCACAAGAGGAAGCAGCCTGTCTTCAATGCCTCACCCGCCCTATCCTTGGGCCTCCTATACAAGGATATCCAAGAAAAATCCATCGAACATCTACGTATCGGGCTAGCACGAAGAGCACGTTATCTTACTGTGCCATTCCAAATTTTAAACCATTGGCTAGCTATGATTGTCGATACAGAGGCTCGGGACGCCACAGTTTATAACTTCTGCAGCACCGAGCTACCCGCCGGCATGATAAACTTTGTGGGTGAAGCAGCCGGCGAAGCAAGATGCATACCCTTTCGGCTGCTTAAGCTAATTTGGGCTGCACGCCCATCTCTCCGCCAAGACTGGAGCCAGCCCTGGTTCAAAATTATAAACCCTCCAGTTCAATCCGCAGAAGGATCCGGGGATTGCGCTTTCTGCACCATTCGTCACATCCAAGCGTTGAACCAAGAAATCCCTTTCTCTGCCCTGGTCACTGAAGATTTTCATTCCTTGAGAGGACGTTATGCGATGGAGCTCATCTGCGACAGACGGTTCTTCAAGGACCAAACGATGGCACCAGATGATGTCCCTCACTACCTCTTCTCTGCTATCCAGCGGCGACCCTTCTGCCAAGCTCTAAAAGAGTCAGAGAAATCAAAAGGACCGGCCTCCGCTACCGAGCAAAGCAAAGACGCCAAAAACCCGTTGTCTGCCATCGCACCATCTTTTCCAGACTTCGATCTCAGTGCTTGCAAAGGCCTATCCAGCTACGAACTACGTCTCATTATGTCAAAACTTTCCGCCGAGAATGATGAGCTCATTTTCATGTCTGGTGACATTCTTATAATGGCAGACACTCTGCGAGAATCTTTACAAATTAAAGGATCCCTCTCTATTGGCCTTATGTCCGCCTATCAGCTTCTACTCGGACAAGATCACCCCATAGCATACATGGCGTCTCCATATCTGAAGGATGATCTTTTAAAGCTAAAGAACTTCGGCGCAGCTGAAACACTAATCTCATATCTACAACACACAACGCCGAAGTTCATCATGCTACCCTTCCTCTACCATGAACACTGGCTACTTCTGGCAGCAAACCTACCGGATGGAACAATTACAATTTATAACAGTTCCGATAGCCAGTACAACCCACGACAGAAAGTTTACGTCGTAACGCCAAAAACACCCACAGAGGTAGTGGCAAAAGAATGTGCTGAAAGATTAATTGATCTCCTTAGTCAGCACACAAAAGCTTACGCCAAAGAACACTTTCACCGCCCTTCCTTCTGCCACAAGTGTCCCCAGCAAATCCGACAATCCAACGACTGCGGCTTCCATGTCCTCTACTGGATGTATACCATCTTAGTTCTTCAGAAACCAGTAGAGGATATGACTGACGTAGACTATCACGCCCTGCGTGGACAGTTTGCAGCTAAGCTCCTCCAAGCACCAGGGGCAAGCTCAGGATTAACTGACGCCTAAATGCCCTTGTCCATGCACCTCTCCACCTATCCCTTTGACACTCTGTGGACAGAGTGCGTGATAAGTTAGGGGGGAGTGCACTGGACAAGGGCGAGGTATCATCCTTCTCCAACTCTTCTAACTCATTTTTTCCCGCACATCATTTTCAAACTTTCTATTCGTACTTAGACTTTTTCCAGTATTTTTTTTTCAATAAAACAACTTCTAAGTATAACTTTCATCATGAAAAGTATCACCCTTACCTAAGTTAGAGATAAAGTAGTCCTCATATAAATAATAAGATTAGCTTACAGGCTTGAAATGGCGAATCCATAAAATTCATTCACTATTGGTTTCTATACTTTTGCTTCAATTCTATCTCAGACTCTTCACAGGTCAACTTCAGGGCCAAAGCGAACCGAATACTCTCAAAGTCAAGAGGGAAATCAGGGAAATCCAAAATCAAGAAAATCTCGTGAGCGGACCATAAAAAAAAAAGTGCATATCTGGAACCCCAAGAACAGTTTTCTTCTTTAAAAGAGGCTTGGCCGCCCAATCAAAAACCCTAACAAAACCCACTTCCTAAGCCTGTGAGATTCGAATAAAAGCCAGAGTGCTGAATAAAAACATGAGAGTTGTGCCATGCATAAGGACCTATATGAAGATCCAACAAAGAGCTCACCCGGCCGGTACATTCAGCTGCCCTCATGAAGGCAGATGTGTCGTGCCCGGTAATGAGAACCTAAGGTTTCCTAATATATGATAAGGCTGATAAAAGAGCTCACCCGGCCGGTACATTCAGATGCCCTCATGAAGGCAGATGTGTCGTGCCCGGTAGTGAATCTCTAAAAAGCATAGACAAACCTTTCCCCACTTGAAGGGGGAGTTACACAATAAGCCTTTTAAGCCAGCCCTCATACCCACTCTAGCTACCAGTAGGTTTCTCCAAAGAAGTATAAAACTGATTGGAGTCGATGACATGCACACATTAAGAAAGGTGGTCCCAATGCGAGATTCACGATACAAAAGGAACCTGAGATCCATGCAACTTTTGATACTCGAAAGAGTTAGTGTAAGAAGAAGCCCTGATAAGACCTCGGTAGATCTCTGACCTAGAATTGAAGCATGAGTATGGAAAACCTAAACAAATAAAATCGCCTCGCCATTACATGCCTTAGCTCTATCTAACTTGAGGACAAGATAGACTCTAAGTTAGGGGGGGTGATAACCTCTCATTTTGTGACGTTATCTTATTAGTTATCTTTAGTTTTCCATACTCTTTCTTAGATAAACTAAATAGAATCATTAAGCCTTCTTACTTTATTGCAGATACATCAATAAAATAACTTTTCCTCTTTTTGATTACAGAAAACACAAAAATATTCACAAAGACTCCTCATGGTCCCAAGACCGCGAGAAGCCTCAGGGTCCCAAGACCGCGAGAAGCCTCACGGTCCCAAGACCGCGACAAGCCTCACAGTCCCAAGACCGCGACAAGCCTCACGGTCCCAAGACCGCGACAAGCCTCACGGTCCCAAGACCGCGACAAGCCTCACGGTCCCAAGACCGCGAGAAGCCTCACGGTCCCAAGACCGCGAGAAGCCTCACGGTCCCAAGACCGCGACAAGCCTCACGGTCCCAAGACTGCGAGAAGCCTCACGGTCCCAAGACCACGACAAGCCTCACGGTCCCAAGACCGCGAGAAGCCTCACGGTCCCAAGACCGCGAGAAGCCTCACGGTCCCAAGACCGCGAGAAGCCTCACGGTCCCAAGACCGCGAGAAGCCTCACGGTCTCAAGACCGTTTGAGACCAAACGGTCTCAAGACCGTTTGAGACCAAACGGTCTCAAGACCGTTTGGGCTCAACTTGAGCCTATAAATAGGACCTCAAGGGCCACTTCAAAAGGATCGAATTCCAAGACGCCCAAAGGCTGCCTCTCCAGATCCAGAGCACTCTAGTCTTCCGTCCACTACCCCAAGGCTGCCAGTTTTGAGATCCGTGCTCATCATCAAGCTTCCTTCTCTCTCTTCTTTCCATCTCTTCAACAAAGAAGGTGGGAAGAGAAAATCCTTCATCAAAGCAACCACGAAGTGCGAAGATCGTTGCTCTCTTCACCAAGGGTTCAACCTTCCCTCCTCCGTGGAGATGACGTTCTTTCTCTCTCTTCTCACCTCCTTTGCCATGAGCGAGTAGTTTCATTCACTAGGGTGCGGGGAGTAGCCCCGCTACCCATGTTTTCATTTCATGTGATGTAATTCAATAACTTGTAATAAACATACTCTTCCTTTCAGTTTGACTTCAATCGCTTAATGAATACTAGTTGCTTGATCATCAACTTGTGTTACATATTGTCTTTTGGTATGAATTGTCTACGTTTGTACCCTTAGATCTAAATATCGATTGAATGTTGGTTATGGATGTATGTAGTCACCATATGTCTGTTTCGGTGTCTAGAAGTGTTTTCAGGAGTGGAGTAAACTCACCCCCATCGTTGCACTTTCATACTATGAAATGGAATCAGTTGACGTATGGAAGTGTAACCTTGGTAAGGTCGAGGAACACATTTCATGAAGGAGTAATGCAAAGCATGTGACCATTCATTATGGAATGGCTGGCATTGCAATACTCCACGCTTCTCGTAGCTAGTTATCCGAAAGGAAGCTAGGACTACAAGATACTAACTGATTTGACTCTTTTTGCAGGTTGTTTTATTATGTTGCATGACTTGATCCATGTGTAGTGGTGTGAAACCCGATAACATCCTAGTGGTTTTTATCAATTGTTTACAACCTTAATCTTTACTTTCTTGCTTTACTTTCCTCGCATTTAGCTTTAAAACCAACATCAAACTTTCGATCTAAATATCAACTGTTAAGTAGTTAAGTAGAACTAAAACGTTTTCCATCTTGACTTCGTCAAGACCGTTGTCCCGAGGATTCGACCCTTAACTATACTACGATAAGACTTCTGTGTGTCTTAACACACGTGGGTGGAGTTCTTACCATAGTACTAGCAAGGCTAAACCTAAGGATTCATCACCTTAGGATTTTTAGTGGTGTTGCAAAACTCCATCAAATTCTTCACTTAATCAGTTCAAAAAGTTTGACTCTTTTTATTATCTTATAAAGAAATTGTATAATGAAAATGATTTTATAAACAATTATTTTGTAAGTAAGATCATTCATTAGTGCTTTTACATGAAATATAGCACAAGAACAACCAACTACCATACATTGTCACTATAAAATAAAAAAGTATTTTATACTTGTACAACCATAAAATAACAACATATTTTTAGATAAAATTCTCTAATGTACAATGAAAATTCTTTAATGTATGATTATTATCAAATAAACTAGTGTTAGTAACTTGTACTATTGCTTTAAATTAAGTTTAATAGAACAATTAGATAACATTGTTGAGTTGGATTTATTTTCCCCATATAAAATCTTATTGGGAAATTTTGAGTTGGGACTGGAACTCCTTAACATTTAACTATTAGTAGTAGATCATCTTATTTATTCTAAGCACTAGTGTATCAATATATTTATTGTATATAAGTAATTCAGATAAGTTGTTCACTTGGGGGTGCTCGCGGGCCACCCTCAAAACTTGTTAAATAAATGGATGGGTATGGGTTTGGGTAATTTCCAACAGGTGGCAAATTTCATCACCCAAACCTGATTTAAATGGTTTGACCCATGGGTGCCTGCAGATTTTGACCCAGTTTGATAGGTTTAGCTGTAATGTTCTAAATTGACAGTGAGGGATATCAATTTAAACTAATTAGTGGAATCGATAATTAATTAAATTCCTAAGTAATACCATCAATATTATCAAATAAAAAATGTTTGACAAAGTGCAAAATTTACTCTTGTAGAAATATAATTGAAAAACACCATCGTTGTGATCGGTCCTTGATAAGGACAATCTAAATGGGGTAAACTTCCATAATGGGGTCATGACTTTGAGAAACATTCTCTATATCCCTGAAACGCCAGTGCCAGTGGAACCCGTTCCATATGTGCCTAAGGTTGAAATGTATGATTAATTGAAGTATGACAATGATGTCGTAGACATAAAAAATCTTATGTTGGGATATATGAACTATGAGTTGCATAAATAACAAAAAAACCAAGAAGGTATAATGTCTCCAAAGTGATGTTTGAGTGCAAACTGACAGAGAGAGATCCACTAGAGCTCCACATGCTCAATATGATTGGGCATGTGGAACATCTAGAGAGACTATGCTTTCATTTAGGTCAAGAGTTGGCCACAGATATGATTCTAAAATAATTGCTAGAATAATATATCTAGTTTATCAAGTGCTATTACTTGAGTAACTTAGCTAAATCGTTTGTCTAAGTTGCTTAACATGTTGATTAATGTAAAAGCACAAATGAATATGGACAAAATTGTGATGGTGACCAAAAGAATAGAGTCCAAGGACAAATGCAAGGTTAAGATGTGTTCTGAGGCTAAGCTCAAGTCCAAGTCTTATATACTTAAGATGAGGAGAAGGGTAAGTGCAAACATAATATGTCCTCCTCACTTAAAGAAACTAAGGAAGATGAAGCATGTGATAGAGATCTCTACTTCTGTTATATACATAATTGAGATTAACTTCACTATTTCTTAATCTTGGACACTAGATACTGGATGTGGATCACACATTTTCTTAAATGTGAAGGATATAAAAATAAGTAGACCTTTGAAGAAAGGTGAGGTTGTATTGTGTTTTTCTAATGGAGCAAGAGTTCCTTCCAGTGTAGTTGGAACCTATGAGTTATCTCTACCGAGTGAACTTATAATAGAGATGGAGAACTTTTATTATGTACGTACCATGATAGGAACATCATATTAGTATCTTTTTTGGAAAAGAATTGATTTGAATTTCTAAGAAAGGTCGATGTTCTATTAGTAAAGATGGGATCTTTTTTGGAAGTGGTCTGATGTCCTATGGTCTATACTTGATAGATCGAGAGATAAGCATATATAATGTAAATATCAAAAATCTAAAACTCAATAACTCAAACTAAACCTACCTTTGGCATTGTCGTCTAGTGCACATAAATGAGAACACATATCCAAACTCCATAAAGATGGTAATGTGGACTCTTTTGATTTTGAATCAATAGTTACATGTGATTCTTGGGCTAGACGACAAAGACTCCCTTCACTGGTAACATCTAGATGGTAAGTGATCTATTGTGACTCATATGTACTGATGTGTCTAGCTCTTTAAAACAAATGATATAGATGGTTAACAATACTTCACTACCTTTATTGATGACTTCAGTAGGTATGGTATGTTCACCTGATGAAACATAAATTAGAAACCCTTGAAAAGTTTAAAGGTTTCATGAATGAAGTATAGAACCAACTTGGTAAAAGTATTAAGACACTTCATTCTGATCGAGGTGGAGAACACTTAATCTAAGAGTTGGAGGACCTTCTGTGTGGCTGGGGTATTGTATCACAATGGACTCCATCTGGAACACCACAACATAATGGTGTATCAAAAAGAAGGAATCACGCATTGCTAGATATGGTGCGATCAATGATGAGTTATGTTGATACTTTGACTTCTTTTTGGAGATATGATCTACAAACTGCAACATTTACACTTAACTATGTACCATCTAAATCGGTTCAAAAGGCATCATATGAGATATGGTATGAGAAGTGCCTCAATGTGTCTTTTATGAAGATTATGTCAAGAAAATCTTTCCTAAAAAGATTGGACCCAAATAAGATAAATGTTATTTTTTTGGATATCCTATAGAATCAGGGGATACTACTTTTACACTCTAACTGACAACAAAGTGTTTGTTGCCAAGACTGGTGTATTCCTCGAAAAGGAATTTATTTTCAAAGGAATCAGTCAGAGAAAAGTAGAACTCGAAGAGGTTTGATACCAACAAGAAAACATTGAACTTGTAGAGGTAGAAAAGGAACAAGGAGACTCACAAACTATTGTGGAATCTCAAATTCCTCATGTAACACAAGAACCTCACAGATCTAGTAGGACATGCCTTGAGCCTGAAAGATTTGGTTATCTTGTGACACAAGAAGGCTGTGAGTTTGTCATAGATGATGGGACAACAATCTACCTAGAGGTTATTGAGGGACCAGAGTCTAAGGAAATGGCTTGAGTCCATTAGATCTGAGATGGAATTATGTACACTAACAAGGTATGGACCTTGGTGGATCCACCTGATGGGGTAAAAGTGTAAGTGGGTTTTAAAGAAGAAGATCAAAATGGATGATAATGAATAGACCTAGAAGGGAAGATTGGTTAAAAAAGGTTTCGAACAAGTTCAAGGTGTTGACTATGATGAAACGTTTCACAATTTTCCATGGTAAGTTCATCATGATCATGCATGCCATTGCAGCTTATCAAGACTATGAGATTTGGTAGATGGATGTTAAAACAAATTTCTTTAACGAGAATCTTCTTAAGGATGTGTACATGACAAAATGAGAGGGTTTTATAAATGAAAAGGAAGCTAATAAAGTTTATAAGATACAAAGGTCAACCTATGGATTTAAGCAAGCATCTCAAAGATGGAATCTTCAAATTGACAAGATAGTTAAAGAGTTTGGCTTTAGTAAAAATGAAGATGAACCTTGTATGTACAAGAAGGTTAGTGGGATCGTAATTGTATTACTCATATTGTATGTAGATGACATACTATTGATGGGAAATGACATTCCTACTTTACATATGGTAAGCAACTGACACAGAAGTACTTTCTCTATGAAGGATTTAGGAGAAACATCCTATACCTTAGGAATCAAGATCTATAGAGATAGATCTAGAAGGCTTCTTGGCTTAAGTTGGAGTACATACATTGACAAGTGATGAAGAGGTTCAACATGCAGGACTCAAAGAGAGGAAATTTTCCCATGTCTCATGAAATTAGCCTGTCTAAAACCCAATGTCCCAGTTCTTCTAAAGAAAGGGAACGCATGAGTAAGATTGCATATGTGTCTGCAATTGGATCTATCATGTATGTAGTGTTATGTACTCATCCCAATGTATCTTATGCCTTGAGCATGATGGGAGGATATTAGTATCCCGATGAGAGTCATTGGATTGCCGTAAAGAACATCCTTAAGTACATGAGAAGGACTAAGGATCAACATCTATTTTTTGGCAAGAGGAAGAGTTGGGTGTAAGGGGTTACAGTGATGCAAGATTCCAAACAAACAAAGATGATTATCGATCGCAATATGGATTTGTGTTTTGACAGAATAATATAGATATAAGGTGGAAGAGTTCCAAATAGAAGATGGTTGTTGATTCTACAATAGAGGTCGAGTATGTTGTTATATCACATGCATCAAAGGAATCTATCTGGATCAAGAAGCTCATTTTATTTTAATTTGTTTTTTGTTCCTTATTTCTTCTTTTCTTAATACTTATTATTAGCGACACAATAGAGTTGTATTGTGACAACAATGGAGCTATTGCACAAGATAAGGAACCCAGATTGCATCAGCTTTCCAAGCACATACTACAATGCTTCCATCTCATATGAGAGATCATTCATCAAGGAGATGTGAATATTTGTAGAATAGAAACTAAAGGCAATGTTGTTGACCCACTAACAAAGGAACTTTCATAGCAAAAGCATGATGGATATGTTAGATCACTTACAATAAGATTCATGAATGATGGGCTCTAAGTGCAAGTGGGAGTCTGTTGGTATATACAGAGAGCCAATCATGTGATGATTGTAACACGACATGATGATAAAACAAAAGTATATTATGTTCATTTGATTTTATTTAGTTATGTGATAAAGATGTAACACAATAAATGTCTAAATAATGACAATACATGATGAGATACATCTTCAAGTTTAGGACCTAGACAATGAGATCATATGTATGATACAAGTTCATGCATTCTTGTTATGTCCCTAGTTATATATTGTTGTCAAAGAAAAATAGTAAACAATACAACACAAGACTAGAGTGTGTGTTGGTTGATGATAGAATCTCATCAGTTGTAAAATGTGATATCAAACCAAACACATAGGTACTTGTTAGAGAATAGTGTACCAAACAGACCCACCTTGAGAGTGATACATGGATACCATGGAATGGTAGTCAGAATTAGCTCTTATAGTGATGGTGGTTATTGTGGTTCTTTGACCTAAAGTCACTACACTCATCACATGTCATTCAGTGTATTTTTACACCATCCAAAATCACCTTGAACAAGGGTTTCCATAAAGGTGGTGCTCTGGTACATTGTGACACATGGGGATAATTGTAAATGATGTAGATGGGATTTGTCCCTCCTACTAGAGATGATATCATGGTGACATGATATGAGAGACTAATAAATGCATGGATATGCCCATGTGATTCAATATATGATATTGAGCTCACATGTATCTCAACAATCTACTCTAGTTCAAGAAACATGGATTGAACATTGAGAGGATAATGATTCCATGTCTTGCGTTCAATCTGGGAATCAGGGACAAAGGAACTATATGATCACTATTACATTGATCACTCATTGTAGGTTGAAGTTGTTCTCCAACTTCCCAATTACTTGGGTAGCAATGATGTGCTGCTAGATATTGCTCATTATTTGTTATATCATAAATTAGTTATGGACATTCACTGCCAACATAAATTGGAACCTATAGGTTCACACACATAGGATGCACAAAGAATAGGAGTTTGCTCATGAATATGGTTTAACTTGATTACTAAAGTGTTTATATGTTCAATGTAAATGAGATTGGTTGTACATTGGCTAGATTGGAATTTGCATCGTCTGGTTCTGAATATGAATCACACGATTCAAAAGTGAATCGACTGTTTCAAAGTGTGAATTCACCTTTTCATATGTGAAATGACCGGTTGAGATACCAATATGACTAGATCAAGGATTGATGTTGAAGACATGTTGTGCATTAATCATCACATTGAAAGACAATATGTTTGCGAATAGGAAATAAAGTGAATTGATTAATTCAAGCATTGAATCGAACGTTTCACATGTAAAATGACCATTTTAGAAATGAACCAACTTGTTTAGAAGTGAACCAATCATCATCAGCCAAAAGTTCATGAAATCCATCTCTTCTCTCAAAGTTATGGTAACATGAGATCCTGAGAAAGTCTTACCCATAAAAGGGAGAAACAACAAGGGAAAGTATTCAACGCTATCACATTGACATTGTAGGAACAAATCCTTCTCGTTGGCTTTGGTAGCTCAACGTGGAGTTCTCAGTGGTCCACATGGATTAAGTAAATGTGTGGATGTTGTAGATCCTCACACTAGGATGACAATAACTGCCACCGTCTGTGGTGTTGTACCAGAACGCCATCCCTAACCAAGCAAGAGTAGTCACTGGACTTGTTCTAGGACCAGACATTCCTCTTGATACCTTCTTTTCTAGATACATCATTGCTGACGTGATCTTCTGGAAAGAAATAAGGATACATTTTTTATTTCTACTACCTTTTCTGCGGTCCATATTCCTCAACAGAACTATGTATCTACTAGTCCAATATAATATTCTAACAACCTCTATTTCTACTAATACCATTTCACATTTCTCTTCTTTCACTTGATGTCTTATCAGTCCATGTCCTTGATCTACGATTTGGTTATATACTTTTTGACACCTTCAATATTTTCCATTTCTCTAGCTATTATTCAACTAATACAATGCTAATTAAGTGTGTAAAATGATAATGCTGACTAGGATCAATATGACTATAGTAAGAGAGTGTCTGACTATTCTATGTGTCTACTAATCCAATTGACTATTTGTATACTTCTACTCAATGTTTTTTGTCTTTCTAGGGGCTTGATTATCCTATTTGGTTGAGTGCTTTTCAAAACCATGATTGTTTTACTATCTAGCATCCATGTACATCACGACTCATGATCATGTTGATTTTGACTATAATAAAAGAATTTTAAGTTGTTAATGAATCAATCAAGAATTTAAGTCAATAGAAATTGCCCAACTCAAAAATTGAATTTTTTACAAAGTACTAAAGATGAAGTTGGGACTATGAAAATGTTATTAGATGTGTCAACAATACTATTTTTAGCTTGATTCTAGGACACATCAATACTTAGTACAAACTTCCAAGGAAGAACTAAACATTTTATAAGGTTAACTTCAAAATTGGAGGTAATTTTTTGATGTCTACGTAGGAATATATGGTCATCTATACACATTAAACTAATAATTATATATGTTTTATAATGACCCATTTTCATAAAATTTGCTTCTTACTTTAGTCTTTTCTCACTCTTACTTATAAAAGCATTCAACCAACGTGTGCATCTACTACTCATTAATTTTTTATCTTTCTAAAGATTGTGTTCCTTTGTTCATTTTCTTGTTTGGTTTTTCTATTAGGGGTGTAAGAAATGGATTCTAAGTTGGTTGGATATGTCAATAATTTGGGATTATATAAACTTCCCAAATCAAAATTGAAGTTTGTACATAGTAGTTCACATACGACTAGACTATAAGAAAATGTTGGTTATAGGTTTCAAAAGGCTAGTTTTAGGTCGGTTCTAGGTCTGAAAAGTATTAGATACAAACTTGTCAAGGAAGAAATATTTTTTTATAACGTTAAATCTATTTATGGACCTAATTTTTTGACATGAATTAGAAACATTTGATCTTCTATGCGTATTGAAATAAAAACCCTATATATTCCACAATTACACAACTACTATTCAAGAAACTTGATTCTAGTTTTCTATAATAGTGATAAAAATTTCAATTTGGGTAGTTTTTCTATAATTGTTTTTTTAAGAAAAGGATGAAAATGTTACAATTTAGTTTGATTGTTGTTTAACTAATTTCAAATCAGATATGACTATTGGGTACATTCTATGCTCAATATTAATGCCAATTCAAATGAAATGCATGTGCTTAACATAGTCTATGACAAGTTTCTTAAACTGGAGGTTTCTTTTGTATGTCTCTGTTAATGCCTAGAACTGACATTGACAACACATTAAGGATTGAAATGACATTTACTTCAATTTTTGTGTAAATGTGATATTGATATAAGTAGAGTACATGATCTATTTTATGACACAATATCAAAAATGTACCAGGGGAAAGTGATCGTAAATGTCTGAGTTAGTTACTACCAATGAGATGAGAATGAGATCTAAATAGTGGAATGGGACATTGTTAAAGTTGTCAAAGTTCTATGTGAACTTGAAGTAGTCAGAAAAAAAAAGACACAAGGTTTGATTCTTTCAACCATGTTCCATTTCTATTGAGAAGTTGATGTTCCAACTACAACAAGGTTGTTTCACACTTCAGATTTTCTTATTCTATGTTAGTTTTGAGTTGACATATTAAAGCATCTAAATTCTATCAATTGTACTAATCAATATATATCCCAAGGAAGAGCTCAAAGAAAGATTTCTACAATGTAAATGGATGACATTGGGGTTTTCAAATAAATTTTCAAACCTATGAACCTGACTTGGTCCACATTTAAAAATCAATCATGTGATTGGATCTTTTTATCCTAATGATTTCAAAGTCCGCAAGTTGATGTTTGAATTGATGAAATACTAGTATAAGTTTGGATCTTGTTAATATGTGTTTGTACTAAGTTGACAATTTGGACATTCCAAATTCTAACAAAAATAAGAATCAATATATATCATGATTTTTTTAATTAAAAATGCAAATTTAAAATTATTATTACATGAAAATATAGATATTATATAATCAAGAGATCAAATCTCATTATTTCTATGTCAATATAATGGTAATTGTATTATTAATTTCATAAGTAAAAAAGACCATATAGTTGAGCCCCATTTATGGTTAGGCCTTACAGATTAAGCACGACTTTATCACTTTGTAAGAAAAACTTTATTCTAGTTTGGGCTGTATTTTGCATGTGTCATATATCAAAAATAGCCAAAAGCATGAGTGTTACTTGGATATCAATGTATTTGTATAGTGTGTTATGCATATATTAAAAATGTAATTTTTCTAGTCACTTCATTTGTGGTGTGATTTATAAAAAATAACAAACACATGAATATCACTTATAAATTCACTTAGAAATAAATAATAATCTATACTTATTTATGTAAAATGTGCCTATTTGGTACTCACTTGACAATTATGTACTTAGCACCTGATCTTTTGCTAATTTTCTCTCCTATAACTAAATGCATGTGATGTATCTTATTTCCTACAACTAGTCTCCCTACTTCTCCTACTATTGAGCTAAATATATGCATGTATAACAACCCCAGATTCCACCTTCTTGAACAAAACTATTAAAAAAGTAGAACAGAGTGTGATGAGGAAGCATTATAGCACACATAATAAACAACCATAAGCATACACCTCAAACAATCTCAGCATATAACATGTAAAATTACTAGTACATAAATTATTTCAAATTACATATATATACTAAAAGGATCATTTTTACAAGCCTTAAAATGTATACTAACTAGGATATTTACATGATAGGTACAACCCATACACTTTCTAGCATTACGTCTTTTATGACATGCTAGTTATGAACATAAAACATATGTGGAACAAGTGAACAACACATAAGTTGTAGTGTACAAGGACTCAAAATTACAACTATTTAAGGGTTTCATAACTAGAATGGTTTTGTATAAATAAAGAAAAGTTTTATTTACATGGGCCCATTCTAGTAATTTTCCTAGATGAGTTGTATTACTAAGGTGAAGTAGAATCAAACTTAAATATTTTTCCCAACCTTGTGTACCAAGGACTCTAGGTCTTTCCCCATGTACCATGTACTATAGGGAACTCCTTGTAAACCTTATGCTCTAGGGAGGTGTACTAGTCAATATTAATCCATTCCTCATAAGGGGGTTAATGAGCACATCATAACTACAAAACATCTACACATAAATTATGTTTTCAAGTGCTACATAGTTAAACGAAATCCAATATTTTCCAATAGAAAAACATACATATGTATCATGAATTCAAAAAACAAAATATAATTACATGAACCCACATACCTTGATTCTGAGATACCTAAGTTATCCTTGACCATCTATCATTTATAGTCATCACCTGATTAATGTCACTTAATCATCATGAATAATGGTACATCATATTCTTGATATTTAGGTCCAATTTAGGGTTAAAGCAAACCAAGATTCTAACTACCTAAACTTGTCTATAATATTATTTTAGTAAATTGGATCTCATTTCTGGGATCTGCATAAATTGTCACAACTTTTTTACATTTGATCAATTTTCTAGAACCAATATGAGGGTTAGTGATCCAATTAGTCTTTAATAAGAAAACATGCATAAGAAAAATAAGATTTCAATCAGGGTCCAATATAGTTCTAAATGATACTTAGGTTCAAAATAAAACCATTCGAAGAATTTAACTTGAAAAAATTGTCATTTGGTTTATCTAAATATCCTAAAAGGAAGTATTTACTTATAAATTAGGTCTCAAATATGTTCATCAGAAAGTAAGACATAGTGGTTCTCTAACAAGGTATAGAATTTTTTGAGTTTAATGGTATTTTTGGGGGAATTATGTGGGGTTGGAGAAGTTTTTAATTCATTTCTAAGATCAAGTATATATTTATATAGGAATTTAAACGATATTACCTAAATGTGGTTATAGGCACATTTATCCTATGTGCACAACTCTAGATCAGATGGTGGAGGGGAAGCCATGTCGTCTCATGGGGTGTGTGACCCACAACTAGATCATAGTTGGACTAGTTGGTTTGATGACTGGATTGACTTTTAAGCCA
>OY856409.1:577752947-577815447 GCA_963693085.1 Alisma plantago-aquatica | reverse complement strand
CACAGTCTATTGTTTCTCTTCTCTGTACGTGGGTAGAAGCAGTGGCTAGCACTCGCGTTCATCAATGACTACTCAATCACCCATTGCACTTCAGATTCCTTTCATATTCTTAAAATGTCTCATCATGAAATCATGCTTATGTTGATTAAGTCCTTTCCTCCATCTGCAAGTGAAGGCAATCTGAATCTAAAAATCAGGGACACAGATCTCATAATTATCTTTTAGATAGAAACATACGTAAATAGATTGTAAAGATATCTCAATGAGATCCTCAAAGATTGAGTAGCATCTATGCCTCCTCGAATGTAAATGACTCTATGTCATGACTCTTCCATTACCTTATGCATTTGTATCTCCTATATGTACCCATTGTTTAGACAATGAATGTAGACAACGATAGCTCCAACAATGAATCTCGCCTCCTATTCTAAGATGGTATCAGAGCCTAATAAGCCTTAACCGGCCCCTTTCTCCTCCTATCATGCTACCCCGTACCCTTTCCTCTTCCTCAAGATCTGAGGTTGCTCTCACAACTACACCCTAGCTGCCAACATCTCCTCTCCTTATCTCTTTGGTCTCTTTAGTACCCCTATCATCAAAACTTGACCATATGCAAACACTTCTGCCGCCACCGTAAACCAACACCAGCCTAAACCTCGGCCCCCTTCATCCTCTCACCCTTTCTTCCACCTTGCTCCGACCACCAAGGTAGCAGCAGGGCTTGATGACATGCTGCCACAACTCTGATAGCCACACCAACATGATACGGCAGCCGATGATGATTCTACTGCCACCTAGAAGGTGCAATAATGGTGGTGTCAATGCTACCCCTTCTTCATCAACTTCGGCTCTTCATCTGCCACCACTAACTATAGTTCTTCTACAACCATCACCAACACACTCCCTTCAACAAATATAACCAACTACTACTCATTGTGCACCGCGACCTACAACACCAAGACTAGGCTATGAAATAGACTTGTAGATTCTCAACCTATCTGTAATGGTACACTGGTTTGTCCTCCATATGACCTTACTATTGACTGAAACTACCACCACTCCTACCTCCTTCGGAGTCAACTCTCTCTACATATTGTCAAGCATCTTCCTTTCTGTCTATCTACGACAACTGCATGTACATCCATTTCCGTCCTCTTTGACAGCAACTGCTCCTGCCATGGACGAACTGTGCAAGGTTCTACTACCCTTGGATGGCGCCCAACTCAGATATCATCATCTCTTTCCTCCAGGAAACACCATTAAAGTGACAAACCATCCCTCTGCACCTTGTTCCCAATCACCATCAGATTCTTCTCCTCCCCCTCTCACGTTCAAATCCCAATAGTTTGCAGGTCATTGTTAGCTCTGCCACGACCAACGCAGGCACCAACCTGACCACCAATCATGGAGGTATCCTCGACCACAACCACCTAGGCTTCCAGCACGGTACCTTAGATGCAACTGCCTGATATGAATGAAACCCATCTTCTACCTCCACACTCCTTCCCTTCCTTGCAAGTAGTGGGTCTCTTTATCACCTAGGACCTGTGGTGTATATATGTTCAGAACTTGCAGTCTCAGCTCCAAGTTCCTAGACCCGTGGATCATGGCTAGATCATCATAGGGCCTGGAGGCCCTACCTCTTGATCTCCTTCTCCCTATTGATTCACAAACACTCCTTAAGCATCGTAGATAACCTTCCCTCAGCGTTAATCCATGAAACACAGACCTGCAACCATCTTTATCAGCGGACCTGCAAGACATCCAACTACTGCCTCTCCTCCTCCTCTATTCTACATAAGCTTCCTCCATATCCACATGATATTTCAACACAACAACGTCTTCATCCATTTCTAGCCATTCCGACGTTAATCCACCGCCACCAATTGTGCATCAACCCTCCTCCCATAGACAACCCACAGACTTGCCATGGCCTCCAGGAGCATCTCGCCATCTCCCTCCTTAACTAGTTCTTGCAGTTTACAAACCAACCTAGACTCCACCTGTTCAAACCATGTGCTTGTCTACCGTTGGTGAGACATGGTTCTATAGCCAATGATGCATCCACTTATCCTCTACCTCATAAGCCTCCCCTCACCCTTAATCTTGCACTCGATGGATACCCATCTACAGAATCAAGAAGACAATTACATTGAGAAAAAGGATATTGGATCAGGAGAGCAATGTGTTACTACTCCAACATTTGTAAATGCAAGTATATCTGAGACCTGCAATGAAGGAATACAGAGAACATCCACACTGGAAAGCAAGAGACCGACCAGCTCGCTTCAAAGCGCTTCAACAAGCTTTGTTCCGACAAATTCTTCCCAAGTTGGGCCTTCGTTTCTCTTCGGCTCAACTTGCGGGGGGCTGTAAACATATCTCAATGAGATCCTCAAAGATTGAGTAGCATCTATTCCTCCTCGACTCCCGTATTGCATGTGCTCAATGCACAACTTTTACTCCTTGTAAATGACGCTATGTCATGACTCTTCCATTACCCTATGCATCTGTATCTCCTATATGTACCCACTATTTAGACAATGAATGTAGGCAGTGAAAGCTCTAACAATGAATCCCGCCTCCTATTCTAAGATAGATAAGTAAAGGGGCGAACATATTTTCAACAGTTAACGTCTTCCATTCTAGTTAATACTCTCATACAATTTGAGTAAGAACCTTCACTGCTTTCCCCAATCCCTCTTTTCATACCATTAGTCTTGTTAACCCAATGTCAAAGTGGACAACACTAGCACAAAAGGTAAATTAGTCCACGATTGGTCCATTGGACCACAGTTATTTCGGTCGCAAAGTTCTGATCCGGTTTGGATTTTAAAAGTCCACGGATATTAATCTCAACAGTCTGATAGTATCTAATATTCCTCTGACTTTCTATTTTCAAACCCTCGGACGGTTTCCAGTTTCCATCCTCACTCGCGACAGCGGCATCTTTCGGTCTTCCGTAGCAGCGGCGCCCTCTGTCTGCCGCCGCTTGTTCCTAGAGTTGTGTCGCACTATCACGGTGAACCTACGAGGAAGATCAACAAAATTGTTGTTGTGGATTGTGCATATGGTCTGGTGATTGCTTTGGCCTGTGCTCTTGTGCCCTTCGAGGTTTTCTTCTACCCCATGGATTCGTCATCCTTTAGAATTTCTTTTTTCTTCATCTGATTATGGCATGTATCTGACAGTTAGAACCTCCATTTCTTCGATTAAAATCGTTTATAACCATTAAAAATGTCTTCTTTTCTCGGCCACATGACTGAGTAGTTTGGACTTAATTTGACTGTTCCGCTAACATGAAACACAAGAATCCCGCATCATTTTACACACCTGCGGTGTTGTCGTCATTTATCCTTCTTTCTTCTTCTGGATAAATCGGGTTTCCCCTTCTCTGCAGGCAAGTCTGTTTCTAAATTAGAGCCTGCTGCTTGGCGGGAGGTTAAAAGGGCGTAAATTAACAGGTGAGAGGCATATATCTGGCTTTAGCTATCTGATTGCGCATCTCTGTCCTGCCATATCTGGTTTTATGATCTCAGATTTTTTCTTCTGCTAGCACAGGTCGGTCGAGCTAAGTTAACAGTTGCCGCTGTATACATATCGAGTTTAAAATGATTTCGCTTACTGGTTGCGCTCAGTTTCAAGCAAAAAAAGCATTTTGGATTACGGATCTGACGGGTACATTATTCAATCAATGAAGATTTCGATGCTATATAAATTTTTTCAATTAATTGACTGGATGTTTGATTGTCTCTGTTTCGCCGCTTTAGCTCTGATTCACTTCTAAACTTAGAACCTCTAGCTATTGCCAGCATCAGATATCGTCTTCGATTTTTTTTCGTATATTCTCTTTTGAAGTTTTATTGATCTTCAGTAGCTAGTTCTTCATTCTCGAATATACACCTATACACGAGTCTGAATTATCTTAAAAAAAGCTTTGCTGTGAGCAGTAATACATTGTACCATTTGAGATATCCTTGATAAATTTCATCTGTAAATACTGACAACGTGACATTAACCAAAGACCTCAATTTCGAGTAGATGTATTTTGTAGTGTTGTACACTGTTATAAAACTGTTTCAAAATCATTTTATACACCTCTTCCATCGTTGTTTGTTAACAGATTTAATGTTTTACAGTATTGATGTTTGACTCTGTAAATTCTCGCATGTCTGCATTGATGATAAGATAGAAATGAAAAGAAACTTCTAATGAGTACAAGTCTATAAAACCGTAGTAGTAATCTTTTATATATGTATCTTCATTTCCACCCAACAACATTTGCGGTGTATAGTCTTCTTGGTCTATACTGCGTCAAACAGTGCATAAAGCGCACACCGGTGAATGCCTTTTCTTTCTACAGAGGTAATTAGATTGTCGTTTCTGTCATATAATATCATTTTCTTCTTCTTTCACGGTAGAGTTAAATAAGTATACTTCTCTTATGTGAAGATGATTAGATGAATACATCTTTTTCTCCTCTGCAACATCAAGAATATAGGGGAAATGATATCATTTTGTGTGATGGTAACATCTAAAATTACATAGGATAATCGTATTGGCGCGTATCCTAGGCTATTCATATACTGGAAGGTAATAATTTTCCACATATCAGGACATTATTATACATTTATAAATTCACATAAAATTTTGAGCTGAGTGATATTACCAAGGTGGCTATGATATGCTCGTTTAGCGCAGACCAGTGCATTCAGCAAATCACAAGTCACTTTACTTTTTAAGTTACAATTTATATGCTTGAGGAATCATTCTTATTTGTAGTATGTTGCCCCCCCCCCCCGCGTTGTATTGTTGGCTCCGCCCCTGGCTCCAATCTATGTTTGCTTGAAGATAGTAAATGCACAACCACATCGGCTATGTCGTTTGTAGTCATCGACATGGAGTTGTTGTTGCTCCTATTCTCTACGATTATACTGATGATATAAATTTCTTTTTGTACTTTGGTCTGTTATACTTTTGAGTTGCGGTCTTTGCAAAATCGTACCCTAGGCGAGCAGAGCCTGCAGCCGAGTGGTGCACTTTTTTCTCTCTACATAGTCAATTTATGGTAAGAATTATCCTTGTTTTTAATACATTTTGATCATATTACTCAAGTATATTCTCTCATTGTATCTTCTTTCATATTACTCAAGTATATTCTCTCACTTTACCTTTTTTTCCTACAGGAAAATGCCTCCTAAGCACATCTCTGTGAACACAATCATCAAGAAAACTGACCCAATGAGCAAGGCTTCCAATAATGAAATAGGCATTGCATTAGGTAATGTTACAAGTCAAAAAGTACTTATTTAGAGTTAAAAGAAGTATGCTATGCCAATGTATTCTCATTTTTACTATATGAAATGAAGGGAATGGCAAGACGCAAGTGAATGCCTCAAAAGAATTCACAAGACATGACCAAGATAGACCATCAATTGGAGGTAATTATTTAAAATAAAATGACTTTTCCTACTAGATGAATAGAAATGATGTATTATTTATTTCTCAAATGTGATATCCAGTGAATCGTCAATACACATTTTTAAATGAAAAGATAGTATCCAAGTTTACACATATGAAATGAGTCTGCAGGAACAACATACTAAATAACTCACATACTGTTTTCTACTTCATAATGAAGAATCATGGAGATGTTGGGACATGTTCAAGCCAACTATTCATACAAGGACAGCGAAAAGCAAACTATTCCCTATCCTAAAAATGGTACAACAACACTCTGACATGGCTTTCATCATCTAGATGTTCTTATGGTAAAACTGCAGCTCTTTATCTTCTAGGAGATGCAGCCGTCATCTGCATCCTGCTCAGCATTTTTCCAATTTGTTAGTAACATATTATTCTTCTTAGCAACGTAATCAACATCTGCATCCTCCCTATGCACGAAGCAGCAGTAATAAGGCATTGCCTCTTCAACAATCCTTTAAAAATCGCAGCCTCCCTTGTGCATCCAACATTGGTGACACCACCTTCAACCAATGAAACACATTTTTCGCTATTTCACATGTAGCATTTGCATATTCTCTGAGCCGTATCAGATTGTTGGAGAAGTAGCTGATCGATAGCATAAAAATTCTTTAGTTAGATAAAATTATCATACCTCTAATGTATAAATAGATATTAAATGACTATGTTGTGTAATGGGATTATATGCACACCATAACATTGGCAGCCAATGAATTGTATTCCGTCCTTATTTAGGCAAACCAGACACCTGAACAGAAAACAATTACTGGCTCAGTGCAACTTAAAAAGAGTATATGACATTACAACACATGAAATTGACTGTGTAGAGTCACAAAATGTTGTGTATCTACTAAGTTCATCTAGTCCAACACAAGCACTGACTTTTCTTCCAGCCATTCTGAGTACATCAAATATTTTTAATACTTGTACATGAGTGGACGCCCAGTTTAAAATTATATGCAGCTTCTCCATCATTACCATAGAGTTCCTCCCATGGACTGACATCCAAGCAAGAACTAAGGTAAGTAAAAATAGTGCAAAAGACCATATGCATTCAATTTTCTCGTCAAGGACTTCTGTAATCTCTATATGACTTCTAAAATAGTGAAAAAGACCATAGCACTTACAATTAAGATCCTCACAAATAGAATAGGAACCAGAAACACTCATATTTGACATCAAGTATATCAATGCAGTTTAAAGGTGACATTAAGTATATGTATAGCATAGCTTACCATTACAGAGTATGGTCAATTTTAAATTGGTGCAAATCAGGACATGGACCTACCTGAGTCAGAAATTGCAGAAAGAAAGTGTGTTAGAAAGTTGATGTTGGGAAGATTGCAAAACAACAAACATAATATATTACCTATACAGATGTATGAAAAACCTCATCAGATCCTCAATCTCTCCAAGAAGGAGAGCAGACTCCCAGACACTGTCCTCCCTCAATCCAATCTGACTATTGCATCATCTCCTCAAAAGCAGTTCAGAAAGATTTTGCAAGCAGTCAGCTATGACGATAATGACCACTTTGTTTCCTTTGTGGAAAAAAAGTGTGGCTTTCTAACGGCCTTTGTTGTAGTGGATAGACAACAAATAGGAGGTGCAATATTTGTAATAAAGTTATATTGATGTTCATGTTTAGTTATTTTTATTATGTTGAGTATATGTTTATGTATTTTTCTACTATACTAGGAAGGAATGGTCAAATCCAAGAACGTCCTTCACATGATGAAGTTCATGTAAATTCAATAGAATCAATTGAGCACAGTGGCACATGTATTAGATTTTTATGAATAGTTTTCATTATCTAAATAAAAGTTAAATCACATTTTTTAAAATATTTCTTAGATGTTATCATACTAAATGTTAAAAAGAGAAGGACAAGAGGTATGATCAGTTTAAAGGTTGTGGCTCCTATGCGTGGTCAGAAGCATAAATGTATTGTTCTCAATGATGGTAGAATTGTCGGACTAGCTAGGGAGACGCAGCTTATAAAATTATCTGTTATAAAGAAATAACACGCATACAAACTATGACATGTTTTACACTTATAAAATTATCATGAAGTTATCTATATAAATGAATGTTAAAAAATGTATTTTGTTTTCATGTATGTTTGACTTGAATATTTTGTTTTATATAGGAATATGACTCTCATGCCACATATTTGGGAAGGAAGTGATCACTTTGGGAGACAAGATCTGCAAGAGACCAAAATATCTTACAACATTGTTGAAGTTACTGCTGCTGTGATACCATGTTGTCAGATTTTTAAAATATAACATGTTGTAATGTTTAAGTTCAGAATTTGTACGAAAATACTATGATATTTTTAGAATTTTTAGAGATGTGGTCGAGACAGCTTCAGCTATTATATTTTTATTTGTTTCAAACATATGCATATTATTTATGGAATATGTTGATTACTGAGATCATTAAAATAATGATTCTCAAGATTTAATATGAGTACATCCTGAATAAATATCATAGCATAACATGTTCTTTGCTATGTGATATCCTACATTAATAAGGTTGAATATTTATAGTTTAATTGGGGCCGAAATATATTATATAAATAAAACTAGAATTTAAAAATAAAGTTGTCCACAATTTTCCAATGTAATGTCTCAAAATAAAAATAATATTAGTCCACGGTTTTCACAGTGGACAATAAATATTGAATAAATTATGAAAAGAATAATAGTCCACGGTTATCACAGTGGACTGTATGGTTTTTAATTTGAGTTATAGAAATGAAAATAGTCCACGGTTTTCTAATAGTCCATTGGTTTATCCGTGGACTATGGGGAATAGTCTACCGGTACTTGATCTACGGAAATAGTCCACGGTTGTTTTATACTCCACGGTTAAAAGCATGGATTATGAAGTATAGTCCACGGTAATGTTTGTGGACTATGAAGCATTTTCCTCTAGTGCAAGGTGGGGAAGATGTGCCATGAGCTGCAGGGTGTCAATCATTTCTAGGACGTGCAACCACTAACTATGCTTCATGGACTATGAGACAGACGTGTACCCTCCTACAATATGGGGCTTGACCAGAGCAATAGGGAAGCCGACCAATGTCACCAATATTACCCACATCATGCTTCACATAAAAGTAATCTATTACAAAGAGATTCTGTATGATTATGCCGGTAAACACCCTTCATCTTGTCGGCTTACTTGGAAGTCAGAATCTACCCCAACCGAAAGCATGCATGGTGACCCAAGAGATGATGGCTTTCTCGTGGGGCTGCTAGTGATCTAAGCGTCGGTGATCTGACTGTGGCATGTACAAGCTCCCTATTGCATTCAGCCCAACGTTGTAGCTGAGGACCTCGACGATAGAGGCAAGGTGGTCACATTCATTGATCCTGGCAGGGACATCCATGTTCAAGATCAGAGAATCGTAGCAGCTATCTACGTCAGCTTGCTTGGTGCCGACAAAAACACAGACGACTTTGGTTAAGTTAACGTGTTGATCTAGTCAGTACAAATGGTTGTGACCGTGCCCATTGTCTCGTATGCAGGAAGATTCGTAGCCATGGCCTCATCCACCATGATCCTCTTTGTTGAGATGGCCATGACGATGATGGAGACTGCATCAGAGACTATCTCCAGCCGCAGCTTTGCTCCTGAGCGAACTCCGTCTTGCCATTAGTGTCCTGAGTGGATTGTTGCTGGTTAAGTTGCGGGCTATGATGCCAATGCTTGACGTGAGATCTTGCAGCTTCTCATGGAGCGGGTAGGATTCTTGTTCTCACGGCCAATGGTGGCCATCATCTCTCCTCAAGCGGTGTTCCCTCTGACCGTTGTAACACGCATCTAGCGATAGCCGTTCAACGAACTTGGTTCCGAAGCAAGGGAATGGGTTGTCTTCACGGTCCACCGCTCCGTGCAGTCCCATGTCCCATGAGCATGTCTTACATGATGCCCTCAAGAAGTCAAGCTGGTGGATGGTTGCTGCTGAAGGTCAGATAGCTGGCGACAGCGATGAAGGGTTAGGACTGAGGGGGCAAGAAGAGAGAAGGGGCTTTATGATCGGGTATGAAGAGAGAGAGATGAGTAGCTGCTAAGAAGGAAAGGAGAGAGATTACCGGGTTACGTGAGGGAGTTACGGGTACAATGGTGGGGTCAGCGGCATGTGATTGGAATTCTGCCCATTTACTCGGGAGATCTCAGTCCTTATCAGAAACCTTGTTGTATTGGGGGTTGAATCCCCACCTACCTCCCCCCCCCCTCTCTCTCTCTCTCTCTATATATATATATATATATATATATATATATATATATATATATATATATATATATATATAGTCAGGCTAGAATACACTCGAGTGTATCCGGAGCGGAATACACTCAAGTAGTTTTTCATGATGCAATATTTTTTTTGAAAATCTAATCCATTGATCTTCTTAAACATCTTGTGAACAACTCATATAAAATTTGAGCACATTTGGATATGTATAGCTCATGTTATGAAGACCGCAAAAATTATGCATTTCAAATTAGTTTCGCGCGTCGATTTTGTTACCCTTGGATGAGTGACTTACAATCATCCAAATGGGCTCAAAATTTGTATGTATATATACATATATATACATTCATACATATATATATATACATATATATACATATATATATACATATATATATATATCCATATATATATATACACATATATATATATATATGGAAGCGATCTAATGAGGAACATCCTACGGTGAGAGCATTAGAGTCATTTGAATAATTTAAAATTTGTAACTATTTTCTAAAATTCAACCGTATAGATGAGAAAAGCATCAATTCATTTACCTTCTCACAAAAAAGTATTGCAATTAGACATTATTCACATGTCCATATGTACAATAAATACTTTTTACATCCACCAACGGTCAACCTGAAATTCATTATAGAGCTTTAAATTTTTTTTTGCTGTTGTGAATGATATACAAATCAAATGGTGATGAAATTTTATAGGAAGGTAAATATTAAGATATATTTATAATTTATACATTTAGATTATGAAAAATTGGTCCATGTGAAGAGTTATTCAAATGCCTCTCGTGCTCTCACCAAAATATGTTTCTCCCTGAATCGTTGTCATATATATATATATATATATATATATATATATATATATATATATATATATATATATATATATATATATATATATATATATATATATATATATATATATATGAGGTTAGGAAGTGTGTACCGGCCAGTACATGTATGTTACGTGTACCAGCCATTAAAATGACATATGTGGAGCATGTTAATAAAATCCAACCATTTGGATTGACTCATAATTATATAGATTACATGTGTTTAAAAAATTATACTAATATCTCACATAGATCATGAGATATAGCAATATATCATCGAACGGTTTCTGTAATTTCTGCAACTTATCATTGATTAGATAAGACATAAATTCTTTCATTGGATGATCTATGAATATCATATGTTGGTGATTTTTGGTACACATCTTATCTAAGTGGTATACACCGCATCCATAAGGTTGGATAGTGTAGTTTAATTTTACAATTATCATAAATGAAGGTAGGTACATGCAAACTACATGTACTTGGGTACACAATTCTTTTAGCATATATATATACATATATATATTGGGTATATCTTTACTACCCGCGCAGTAACTAATTTTTGTACTCATGGATGTATTTTGTAATAGGAAGACACCTAACAGTAATGAGACAATTAGAATTGTAATACAAAAACGTATTTTGTAATTACTGTGTGAAATTTTATTCTCCTTCTAAATAAAGTTAAAACTATATTTATAACAACAATTTACGTAGTATTATAAAACGAGTCTTTATAGTACAATTCTAATTATCTTATTACAATGTTGGTTGTCTTATTACAAATATGTGTGTTCCTATTATAAAATAGATGCACGAGTAACTAATCTTATTTACCCCCACATCTAGAAAATGAATGACCATATTATATATATATATATATATATATATATATATATATATATATATATATATATATATATATATATATATATATATATATATATGGCCATTCATCTGCTACCCGCTCGGGTAACTAATTTTAGTTACCAGTGTATCTATTTTGTAATAGAAAGATACATATTTGTAATGAGTCAGACATTATTTGTAATAAGATGACCAAATCTGTATTAGAAATACTCATTTTGTATTACATGTCTGGTTACAGTAAAAATGATATTTACGACAGTAGTTTACGTTGTAATACAAAATGAGTATTTGTATTACAAATTTGATCATCTCATTACAAACTTCGTCTGTCTCATTACAAACAAGTACCTTTTTATTACAAAATAGATCCACATGTAACTAAAATAGTTACTCACGTGGGTAGTGTGTGTGTGTATATATATATATATATATATATATATATATATATATATATATATATATATATAGAGTGAGGCTAGAATACACTCAAGTGTATTTGGCCCTCAATACAATTAAGTTTTAAACCGTTGGATGTTGATTAGATCATCAGAATCCACTCCCCACTTATAACCCTGCCGGTGACCTGTCCCCACTCACCAAACTCTCGCTGACGGCTCTCTCTCTCTCCCCCCGTCGTCTTGTTCCACTAGTACAATATCAAGTATATTAGATAGCAGCAACTGTTGATTCCGCAACAGCTTCAACGGGTAGAAGGGCAGACATTGAGACCACCGTGGAGGATGGTCCGTGCTCCCTAGCTCCGTGAAACTTGCTTCTGAAATCAACGGGTTCTCTCAGAATCAATATCGCATACCGTGGAATGCGAGCCATTAAAGAATTGAAAAAATAAGAACTTAAATAGCAGGAGGAACCGTTGAATCTGAGCCCATTTAAACAAATAAAAATATAAAGCAGACTGCTTTATATTGACGCAGCCTGCTTGTTATCTTTTTATTATAAAATTCATGCTCTTTTGTTATGAAAAATACATTTCATGACTTTCGTTTTACATACAGATTTGCCACTTACAAAATGCATTTATAATTGTTCTAAAATAGTGTGACCTAGAAGAGAAAAATTGTGTTTGAAGATGCTCTTGCTGAAGTTGCAGTTGCCAATAACGTTGGATTCTAAGCACAGTTGGATTCCATCCTTTCAAAGAACATACACAATATACTGCATAAAAAGCATTAACACGTATTAAAAAACTTATGCTAAATATGCAACTTTGCATAAAGTCTCTCCTTATGAGTTATCATCCTCGTAATAAATTGCAGCCTCCTTTGCACTTCCATATGCACCCGAAGAGCAATGTGGTAGTTCCTGCTAAGTATTTGCAAAAGGAATTTATTTTGATCATAAATTAACCAATTTAACCAAATCTAATCCTACAAATTAACAGTAAGTTGTGCATCTCCAGTTGTACGTGAAAATTCATATTTAGACAGAAAAGGTTCAAATTGACAGGAAATTAAACCACTTTTTCATGTGATTATGTTGCCAATACTTACACTGCTTCTAGTCATGACCCCTGGAGATTGAGGAAACATCCTTTATAAATCCAATGGTGCTGCATATTTTAAAGTAAAAAAATGAACATAACAAATAAATAAGGTCGTCTATTGTATGCACTTGTACAAGTAGAACATCTTAACGTAACCTGCCTCTCTAGTGATCACCATCCTTCGTGGAGTGGTCCTGGGCTATTTCCCAAGCCTAAAATTTTGTTAAACAATTCAAAGTAAGCTAGCGATTCATAAGAAATTCAACAAATAATTGTTGCATGTGTATACATACAAGCATGTGCAAGTTTTTTATAAGCGTATCCAGCTATGTATGCAACAAATCTTGTTTCCAAAATTAGTAAGACAAACAGAAGCAGAAGGAAAATAGCACAATGTTGCTTGGACAGAAAGGACTTAAAACCTAAATACCTGAACATGACTCTTGAGATGGTATAGACTGAGACCCTTGACATCCATAACCCTCATAATGGTCTTTGGTGTAGCCTCTGCATTAAAAAAGTCAATCTTGAGATGAGATACTTTTATCTAAATATATCTTCTTTCTATTTCCCTTCCAGGCATGCATGCTTGAATTAAAAAAGAAAGCAAAGGTAACAAAAGACTTTCACAAAGATCAAGTTAACCAAATGTGGTAGACAATGGCAGAAAAATGAGATAAAATGGAAAATATTTAGCCAAGGAGGGGGAGGAGGGGGAGAGAAGCTAGGTTATCACAAATATCTAGTTTTTCTCCCTTATACTTCACATGTTACTTATGCAGGTATACACAAATCAAATTGAAGTAGAAGGATGGGTATCACTATTTTGAGTTTGAAGACAAAGTAGCAGTGTTCATCTAGAAATATCAAATTTCTTTGTGTTGCACTTATCATATTAGTATCATATTTATGCAGCTATGCACACACCAACTCTGAACACACTCATCGATGAAAGGAGGGATTGTTGCAATTCAATAAAGCAGTTCGCGGCTCCATTACTTTATCTCCTTCGATGGATCAATGTCTTTCCTGTCTCTCTAAGTATTCTGGTAAGACATCTAAGACATATTACGAGTGAGACTAGGTCCAGAGATATGAATGATAGATATAAAATAAATTGTATCCATTTTACTGAATCCACTTTTCCTCCACTTTAGCATCCTCGTACATGTTGCACCAGGCAATTGCAAATGAGCAAGGAATCAAGATTTGCACCAATTCAAGGTCTTTGGGACAAAGAGGAAAAAGTTTTATAATGTGTCATAATTACATATGCGAAGGGTAGATGTATCTTTCCATCACTTTCTCACACAAAGAAATAAATAGCGAATGAATAGTGAAATTAAAACAAAAATTGTAAATCTAACTACATGACTTACTCTTGTATAGATGCACTACAACTTGATCATGAAAAAATCATGTATAATGCACATTGTGTGTGTGCTTGCGCTCACACAAACATTTCTATATAACCTTAGATGTAGTACTATTTTGACAAAACAACTACATGAGAATCTGTTTCCTATTCTTATGAATAATTATGCAAGAAAGAATGTGTTAGACTTAATACATTGCAAAAGCAAGTCCATATAGGATACATTCATCTCCAATTTAGTAGTAGGCATGACAAAAAAAACTTGGACCAACCGAACCAACCCAAAATTTATGGATTAAATTGCCTCTGCGGGAATGGTCGGGTGGAACTCAGGGGAATTTGCACAAGGGCAAGCAAAAAGTTAGTAGAATAAATGCTTTTTCAGATCTGCCCATCACTCACACTTACTATTGATCCATCACTCGCACTTACTATTGGCGCATGCTGAGGAATCCACAATGAAGTTTCTTCCTGAAGCCAAAGAAACCTCACCCAACCAATTGATATGGATAGGTGCTCTACTATCCATGTGTGAGGATTAATGCGACTGTAAACCTGGTTTGTACACACTTAAACTACAAATTCCAGAAGTAGAGCTAGTAATATAGTCTGCTTAGAGTAATGTATATAGAATAGTGTTAGATAGTATATATTAGCCTATTTAGTTAATAGATTAATTCGTTAGTGGGATTTAGTGTCTCAGCATGTTTAGTTTACTTGCATCCAAAGTCTCAGGGTTTCCCCTTTCTCCTATATATAGGATAGGGGTGTTTTGTCTTTCATATACTCAATTACAATCAATATTATTTCTTACATAGTATCAGAGTGGGAGAGAGAATGAGAGAACCCTAGCCGTCATCCTACTTTCCTCTCAACACGAGCAACAACCCTAGTTGTCCCCGCCCATCTCTCCCAGAGAGAAACTAGAGGGGCTCCTCATCATGCGGGTGGATGCCGCTATCTTCATGCCTTTCGCCGAGTACTCGCCAGACACATTCTGGCCCCCATGGCTTCTCTTCCTCTTTCTTAAAAAAACCAATATTCTTTCCATGAGCCGGAATCTTCCTTCCTGGCTACCTCCTATCTATATCCATCCATCCGCCGCCATCTCCATTGCATCACACCCACCGTCGCATCCAACCAAAGAGCAGCCATAGCCACTGATCGCTGGCTACCAGCCATAGCAGCCAACTAGGACAGCAACCATCGCTGCTTGACCCTATGCCGCTCATTGCCCGCCGACCCTGCGCCCCACGTCGTCAGTGTTGACTCAAGGTCTAAATTGACTAAACCCTTGTTTTGATGACATGACTAAACCATTCCAATGAATTGTGTCTAATGCCTCTACTTGAGTGATTTCAGATTAGGTGTAGATACACTCCAAATGCCCTAACTTGCGCATCTCAACTTGGAGAAAAGACAAGTCAAAGTCAATACAAGTGCACATTTTTATAATATGATGTAAATCCATTAGAATCATGTTGTAAATCACTTGTAATGATTATATGACTTGTAATCAATCATATTAAACTACTAGTGACAAACCCCCTACAAGTCCTTATCTATGTGTGGCATATCCTTGTAACTTTATGTGCCCTCAAGGGCACATCACACCACTAATGATGGAGATAAGAGTAAAATACTAAGGTGATAGAGCATCTTATGTCAAAATTTTACACTTGTAGTCATCTCTTGAAAAAGGTTATGATTCGGTCAAGATTTATGCATAGATCATATGTGTTAGTATCATGGTTCCATTTGATAATGTCTAACAAGTTCACAACAATACAGTTAAGAAGAGAGTTAAGAAGAGATTGGTGTGCATTCAAGGATGATACAATTCAAGTAACTGAAAAATAGTTAACTCAAACAATTAGATGTGCAATCCAAATTGGTTTGAATATGAAGTAAGACCAAGTTTAAAAGAACTAGAAAACCACGGGAGGGGGAATGAAAGAAAATTATGCAGCTCGCTGAAAATGAGGAATATAGATTTCTATAATACATAAAATAGATTAATTTCTTGCAACTTAATGGGTTATAGATTTCATACACCTAATTTTTATTTGTCTTTGTCTTTTTGCAGTGTGACAGTGTCCACTTTTAACTTTTGATAAGATGTCTTCAAGCGATGGTAAGGGTGATGGGGCTGGTAATGTTGGTGGAGCTAAGAATGTGATAGATTTTGCATGGAATCACTACACGCCTCTTGAAGGCAATAGGGGAAAGATAGTTTGCAATTACTGCAACAAGACAATTGGTGGATGGGGGGTCACTAGATTCAAACGTCACATTACTGATGGACAAAAATGTGGCAATGTGCACAAGGTGTCCCCAAAGTGTTAGGGATGATTTTAGGAATCTTATGGGTGCAAAGAAACACAAACAACAAAAGATGAAGGAGACTGATAGAGGTTACACAGATACATTATTCAATGTTAGGGGCATAGGTTCTTCTGCAGAATCAGATGATGACACTGCATATCCTCCTGATTGTGACACAACTTATTCACGTTGTGCGTATAGACGTGCCCTCAGAGATTCCCGTAGAGATGAGTGGGAAAGAGAGGAGACAGCTCGAATTACAAGGAGGTATGTGCCATCTGGTGCAAGTGGAGGCAGTGGTACTGCACGTATTCATGTTGTTGACCTAGATGACGATGAAGACAGAGCGGGTCATGGCAAAAGGAAGAAAGGCGGCATTGATACACTTATCCGTTCTGCTAGTATGAATTCATTAAATCTGTTATCATTGATGGTAGGTTGATCACATGATTCATCTACAACCATTCTTTTCTATTGAATGAAATCCAAATATATTGAATGAGGTGACCTGAGAATATAATTTGATGCTAAGTGTCGAGGCACTATTTATGGCGAAAACAAGGTGGTGTGGTAACTACTTGTTTTGGGGTGTGCAATCAATGAAATCCAAATATATTCATACCATGTGATACTCAAAACCATTACTGAGGCGGATTCATGACAACTTTTGTATCAAGAAAAACCTAGATGGAGTAAAGTGATGTATAAAGAACCACAACCCTTAAAGGGTGATTTCATACATATCCATGAACCTAGTCATCAGTTGAATAGTAGTTGATGACAAAACCTATCCAAATTTGACATAATTTGGCCTAAATCAAACCTAATCTTGCATAACATGACCTAATCAAACCTAAATACCCCTAATGTTCTATATATTGACTTAAATGAGGCTTAATATGCCAAACTAGACCTAATTTCCTCAAATTAGACCTATTTTCTAGTAACCAAAATGCATATTTCTATTTTCATTGGTTTTGTTTAAGTGTGCATATACATTTTAAGAGTTTTTCAATGTAAAATTTATATGAGAATATAAATAGAAGTTATAAAAGACTTGAGATTATAGATAAAAGCTTACCTTCCGTGGAAGAGCATGGCACAAGTAAGGGACTTTAAGAATCTTGAATCTTCATTATAAAAAGATATCACAAAGGCATCTATAACAAAAACAACCCTTATAACACAAAAGTTTAAGACACATAAATATAGTCAAGTATTCTTGCAATCTAAAACATATCAAAGAATTGCATCCTTTGTAGTGAATTTGGTGTCTGATATTTCTAGTTAAGTGATTTGCAATCTATAATCTAAAAAAGTGAAGTCAATAGGTCTAGAAAAGAAATCCTAAAAAAATGAAATATAAACAATGGCAATGAATGGAAATTTTCTTATCTAAATGACTCTTGAAAAACATATATATAATTTAACTTGATATAAGTTATAAGGAATAGTATCACAGTCATGTATTTGAGAAGTAAATCTATATAAATATAGAGAAACCCTAATTATTAAGATCAGATAGATACTTCATCATAAATTGAGTAAAGTAAGCATAGAGCCTCACAAAAGTATACATTTCTATTGCATGTTATTCTTTATATGCATGAGAGAATTTAAAACTAGATTGGAAGTTTTGCCTTAAAAATCCATTATATTAATGAATCAATTAAATTAAGAATTCATATAATATACCAATACACTATAACATTTTGAATTAGGCTCTTACGTCATGATGGATGCTCCCAGCGTGGTTGACATCCCTAGTGGCATTGTGTCCCTTGAACACCAGAATATAAATGAAGTCATCAATACACCGAATGTTGTAAGGATTTAAGAGTGTGTTGTCTGAATAGTTTTCTTCAATAAATACAAAAAAGTATTAGTTCAATAATTAATAAAGCATAAATAATTTCCAAGAAAAAATGTGTTAACAAAGCAACTCCCAATCATGTACTTCCATAAAATTAAACAAGCTTGATCAATGACTCTGTAACTATTGAGATTCATGTAACAAAGATTGTTTTCCATTGCACAAGTACTACTTATCTACTACCTTTTATAAGGAGAAATCAACTAAATATAATTTGATAAAGTGAGCCTACTAGCTAACACTCCCATATGAGCTAGAGCTAGAGCAAGAGAGAACACATGTTGATACAAGAGTGTTGATTGAAAGTGGAACATACATACAAATGCAATGCACCATAACTAATCATTAGACCGTTTATAACTTTCTTGGAACAAATTATAGGATTTTAGATAATGATAGTTTTTATAAGGAAGCATGATCTTATTGATTTACAAGATATCCTTCTAAAATAGTAAATATGAATTCCTATGTATTTGAAACACACATTTTTATTCACCTAACCATGTCAATAGAATACAAAAAGTGCACTTACTAGGTGACACTAAGCAAGATGAGCATACACTGAAGGCCAAATATGGTGGCAGGATAGCAGTAGTTAACAGGTCTAGCCAGAGTTATTGTGTGTTCATGGGAGCGAGATGGATTGGAGATGTGTGAGAAGGACCGTAAGTTGATCAGTGTGAGCAGGACCGTAAGTGGGTGGGGGTGTACATACCAACAGTTATAAAAGTGAGATTTGTTCTGGAAATCTAAAGATGTGACTTCTAATACAGTGTATACAAGTCATAGGTACAACCAAGTGGTTCAACATAGATTATTTGCATGTATGAGTACTCAATATAAATTATAAGATATAATTTATACGTTTACTATGAATTGTCAAATCTATTTTATATATCTATTATGAATAGATGAAAAATACTTACATTCACATATTTAATATGTATAAATGAAGGCACTTACTTTGTTTGATATTTTTTTGCACCAAAGAATTGAGGTGACCATAGAAGTGAAGAATGTGTAGAAGAAGACAACCATATATGGTCTAGTCCCACAAGTACATGCCACATATCGTGTGAATATCAATTTTCATCATTTAACAATAAACGAGTACCTGCAAAAGAAAGTTCAATGAGTTAGAAACACTATACATGAAATGCACATATCTCTGGATGTGCGTCAGACACATAAAGCCGAATGTGCAACGGACACATATCTCCGGATGTGCAACGGACACATTTTTCGCATGTGCTATGGGGCATATTTTCCATATGATCACTCAAAGGAAGGCAGGTGAAAAATACAGAGATAATTGAATCTAACCACAAAAAGGAGGCCTTGCAAGTGGCCCATGCTAGCATAGTCGCTTGGTTCTATGAAACATGTTTACCTTTAAATGATGTTAATTGTAATTCTTTTGAAGTCATGTTAGAAGTAGTTGGATAACATCATAGAGGATTGGTTGTCCCTTCTTACAGTCGCCCCTTCTTACCATCAGATTAGTCTGATATGAGACAAAGAGGGCTAATCAATTTTCTTTCTATCACATGTGGTTTGTTGTCAACAAGTGATCAACAAATATAACAGCTTATTTACTTCAGAAACCTCTTAACATCATTCAATGATCGAGTGACTTCTAAGCTATCATAGGGCCTTTCAATATGAAAGCAATCAAAGATCTAATAAAATCTTAAAATGATATTTGCTACATCTTGTAATTAATAGTAGTAAAAAGACTAACTTAAATAAGGAAGCGAGATAGAAAGAGATATTTACTTATTAATTTCTTTAAAAATAATGAGACATCATGCATCATCCTAAAAGTGGAGGGGTCTAGTGTACCTAATTTTACAAAAAAAATCAGCCCCTTGATGGCTTGGTATAAACACAATCATGACATTCCTTCTTACCAAACCGTAATCGTAACAAGTTGGTAATGTGTGACTTTGCTGATGTTTCAAATTTTTTACTTAAATTATAGTAATGTATTATTCTACGCAACACTTCATGCATGGAGATTCACAAATCTTTCACTTAGATTTCTACTACATTTTCCAAGTATTATATGGTTCAAAGTATGAAATAATAGTTACATTAAGCCACATGTGGAAAGAAATGGTGAAATGACTATTAAAATGGGTGATTCTTTTTTAAATTAAACATTTAAGGAGTAGAACCTAAATCGTAATCGTCTTATTATATTTTTCCCTTATACCCTCTGAAGCTACAAAATGTGGTCTGAATATTATATGTTTACAAGATTTCATAGTCTAGACCATAAACTAGTCAGTAGACTCAGTACATTATGCAAAATGTATTCTTAACTTAGTGATCAGTATAAAAAAAAAGTTAAGGAGTTACTCAGTGAAAGAACACATGGAATATCAATTAACTCCATTTCTTTATGAAAAGGTGAACAATAAGTAATAAAAACATAGTCTTTTGGCTAGAAACAAGAATATATTAATAAAGATGAAAGCTACATACCTAGACATATACTACAAGCCTCCATTTTACTCATGTAGAAATTTCATAATGCCCCTTTTGAAGGTCTTTGTAGCTTATAATCCTGAAATACGAATTCAACATATACATGAATAATGTTATTTAAAAAAGGTAGACCAAGGTGAAATACTTAGAAGTTTTGTGATATACTAGAACAAATTCAGAATGGGTTCATGTGCTATGTGGAAGAATGTTGAAATCATATATTTCTTGTCAAGATATAGAGAAACTACCATAGTGCTGGTATTAGAAGTAGTAATCATCTTACACAACATGTTAGAAATGGTGAATGCTCTAGTAGAGGCCTCATCCTTAGCCTCCCCATCATCTTTGGATGCACCTTCTTGTCTTAGATTTCTTGTATGTATACCTAGATGATAACGCAACAATGCATAATAAACTAATGGCCACCATTAAGACTCTGTCTGTTACAAATCTTGACAACAAAATCATTGGGGAGCATACACATTCAACTAGATTATGTTTTATTTCATTAAAATGGTATTCAATGTCCCACATTTCTACTTATATACACTATAAAGATATAGCTAACTTATAATAGAACTCTTCTCAGTTACCACTTAACTCTTTTTGGATATTTTGTTTAGTATTCATGTAGGAGATGGGGCATGCTTAACATGTATGGTCTTTTAGTTCTGAAAAGGTAAAGCATAGTCCATTTTCACGGTAAGGAAACATATATCTTCTATTATTGACTTTATTCTTGTGTAACTAAAATTATTGAACGGAATTGCTTATGGCTGTTTGTTTTCTTATGCATAGACAGACTCCCTATATTTTTATTCTGTACATATTACCAGTACCGACTTTGTTTAAAGATATTCCGTTGCACATACAGGGATTAATATGATCCTTCTATATTAAATAAAACTCACAGAATGGATAGGTATCATCAGCATCATCTTATACAAACATGAACAACCATAGTGGCATATTAACAAGCAGTCTATGCTCACAATCTACAACTAGAAAGCTAGAAAACTAGAAAAGATTGGAAACGATTAGAGATATGAAGAATACAGAAAGTCTGGTAAGGAGGAAAAATATCCAATGATAAAGGTGACCGGTAACAAGATACCTGGAGGTGTATATCTTATACAAAGCAGGTAGAAAGATAATACGAAAAAAAGATAACCAAAAGGAGGTAGAAGGAAACCCGCCTCTGTTAGAACTGCCGGCAGAACATCTCTGGGAGCCTCACAAATCGTCCAAAAGACGGATCCGAGCACACAAGTCCAAAACCATCAAGAAAAGCGCCAGTGGCTTTTACCAGCGACGCCTTCGGGAAGTGGCTGGGATTCTGCGACGCCGACGTAGTAGGCGAACTCCCACGGGAGCAGCAGCCTGACGTCTACTCATGTCCGCGTTAGTGGGAGACCCAAATCGCCACCAGTCTCGTTGGAGTTTGCAGGGGATGGCATCTTTAGTAGCGCGATCAAGACCCATCGTGGTTTTTGCCTTGAGATGGGGAAGCTCGGAGAAACCTTCCACCAGAACCAGAGCTTTGAGGCGAGTCGAGGACGAGGCCCGGGGGAGAAGGTGGCAAAAGCAGCCCGCCAAAACCCCCTCCCCCAAGCCGGAGCACCGCTCGGAGGGGGAGCTCTAAATAGCGATTGCGATCGCCAGAGTTTCCTTGCTTTTTCGCTTCCCGCCGCCGCCCTATTTTTCCCTTCCCGCGGCCGCGCAAACGCGTGAAACCAGACACGCCCCTCTCTCTCTTTGTGGCGTCTGTGAATAGGAAAGGAATCAGGCAGAGGGTTTTGACTCTTTTTGTAGATGATCTAGACCGTTAAACATGTTCCGTAAATCTTGACCATCCAATAATAATATGTTTGTCACGTAATTTTATTACCCGGATATATTAACTTGTGGGAGAGCGGGTGAGATCAGGAACGGGGTGGAAGACGAGGAGGTCCTAGTTTATGGTTGGGTCCGTTGATTCTGACTTAACCGTTAAATGTACAAAACTTCAACCGTGGAATGCGGCCCCCTCTTCTAGTAGTGTTCGTGAGAAGAAAAGAGCCAGGTCCGTGACGCTTCTGCAGCCGCGACTTTCTCCTTTAGTCTTCCTCTCTGCCGGTGAGCTACCACAAAAGTCCTCCTACCGACGACAGCTCCGCCACCAGGGACAACGATTCCCCCATCGTGACCCTGTGTGAACTCTAGCACTGGTAACCTCTCTCCTCTCTGTCATTTTCTTCCTTTCTCACTTAATCATCGTGTGCTTCTCCATTTCACCACCAGATGAACGACAACCCTTCCAATCATCTCCGATGTGCGAGGCCAGACCTGTCTGCACCCTCACGCTGACAACACGACACCTGTTCTTGTCTGCAGGAGAAGACATCGATCACCGGGCTATCGAGACCAGTTCCCACGTCGTGCTCAGGCCGAGACTCACAATCTTTTTGATGCACAGGTTAGTAAGGTTGACGAGGGTAAGACCCCACAGCCGGGCCAACATACATACTAACAACCTTGGGGTAGCTCCGGTATCATCTCGACAGATGCAAACTTCAAAGACTTCGTCACCAGTGCCTCTGTCAACCATTTCCGTATTGCTTCTTAAGTTCTTTTACTGTCCCAGATTCACCACTTGACTGTATTTAGCTGGCAATTCACATAAAATTATTGTGCAACTCCGACGTTCTCGTAATATGCAGAATAAGCATCACGTCGAGATCATGAATAAGGCATGGAGACATACATGCTTGCATGACCACGATGGCCACGACCATCACACTATGTAACTAAGTTGCAAGCCACGAGAGAGGAAAAGAATACTGGAGTGGACTTTTCTAATTAGAATCTTGTACATGGATCGTTCAAGTAACTATTAAGTATTGTGGCTTGATTTCATCACGCACATACAATCTAATCATATAATTGTAATTGAAGGACGATGCCAACCGGACTTCTTACTGTCGTACAAGTAATTTATAATTTAATCAAGCTCTTGTCATTCTGGGATGTGAACTGGAAGGATCAAGCGGCATTCAACTACAATGCTATTGTCTACAGGAGTATGTCGTTCTGTTAACTTGAATTAAGGTGACAACACAAACACACATCATGAGTATACATTCTGTGAACTTAATACTCTTGTTCCGTAATATACTACACAATGAATGCATGAAATTTCTCTTATGCATTTGTCAATGATAAAAGACCTTGTTGTTTTCTAATATACTACTCAATGAATGTATGAAATTTCTATATGCATTTATACAATTGATACTTGACATCTTAAGATATATTTGTGAAAAGCTAGTGATGCTTTTCACTCTTGTATTATCAAGAGAGATTACAGTGTATTTATCCAGGTTAGGTACATGTTGTGATAAACACAACTTAAAAAAAAACAACCCGATTATAGAGAGAAGTAATATGCAGTGTGCACAAACTGTTACTGTGTTTGTAAAGCAGACTTAGCATTATCCTCTATGTAGTCATAACTAGCCCTTTCAACACTATCCACCATGTCCCTGATCCCGATCCTGATTTCTGTTCAATCTATGCCATAGACTAATGCATATGTTAAGGAACAAGAAGTGTTGGTACCATTTGCATTCAGGACTATAATGGTATTGCGGCTATTTACATGGGTACCTTTATATTTCCTAACGTGTTACGTTCTTCATGATGCACATGGTGTGGGATGTAGTCTTCGCTTGAGGCAATGCAAGCATGGTTTGATAGAAAGTGAGAGCCTCAACTGCCATCACTAAGGTTGACGGAAAGACGAGCATGTAGACGCTATCATTCCACTACACCTCATTTGCTATTCATAAACTCTAAGAAAAAGATCATTTCACGTTAAAGTGAAGAAAACGTTCATGGATCCAATAGAAATGAATATAGAAAATCAGAGATGACTTAACAATGGGCTTAGCTTATTACACTTCATCGACTCCTCCTAACTGTTGGAGAACATCATTCAACTTATTTGTGGGGATTGCCATGTACACGCTGGTCAACAATACAAAATATCCTACACGAAGAAGATGGCTGAGATAAGCTAGCTTCAGCAACAGCAGGTGCATTCACTTGCTGATCCTTGTCGTCAGCTCACTCCTCCGACCCACATGAATGCTTCAGCGGTGCACGTCCTAAAGTAAGTGATGGGTCCGCCAAGATGTACATGAACAACGCCGGATCCGTGGTTGGAGGCGCAATGCCAGGAGCCTTTTCAAGTTCCAAACGTCGACGAGCATTGGTGGGGCTGAGACGGGCATGCGAGCATGATGACCAGGGGACCGTGATACTTCTCGTGGGGCTGAGATCGGGTAGTGGTAGATTTTTTCAACTGCGTATTAAGTTTACTACAGTGGCATGCGCTGTAGTGGTACATACTTGGGATGGGTCATGGAAGTATATTACAGTGGCATGCTTGCATGACCACGATGGCCACGCAGAATATATATATTTATGCAGAATAAGCATCGGTCACCGTCACAGGGACGCAATGCCCAGGAGAAGGAGAACGGGCAAGCAACCTCGTCGGCGGGTCTGGCCGCCGCAGGGACGGGCTGTGCGGCTGTGCCCCAATGGAGAGAGAGAGAGCGGGCGGAAAGAGAGTGCCGAGGGAGGTCAGTGGAGAGAGAGAGGGGGAAGAGGGAGCGGGGGAGAGACAGTGCAGAAAGAGAGAGGGGAGCTTTCTGTGGCCTGGGTGGGGTCACCGTACGCTGGCAGAGAGTAAGTGGGTGCCTTCTTTCACAGCCACCGATCAAAATTGTGGTAGATCTGAGGGCAGGAAACTTGATTGTATTTTGACCCCAATACACTTAAGTGTATCCTAGCCTAACTCTATATATATATATATATATATATATATATATATATATATATATATATATATATATATATATATATATTAGGCTGTTTATTTGTTACCCGGTGGGTAGTTTTGATTAAGTTACCCGAAAGCATGTTCACGGTGGCAGGCGCATGTAATTAAGTCCAAGTTACTGTAGCACGCGTTCAGCAAAGAAAAAACCCGATCGTCTGTGCCGACTGTCGCCGCCAGGCTGATTCTTCCAGTCTACCCCCCATCTGCCGATCATCTTCGTCATCTGGGATCGTCTGTGCTGCCGCCAGGATGATTCTTCCGGTCTACCCCCCATCTGCCGATCATCTTCGTCATCTGCGATCGTCTGTGCTGCCGCCAGGATGATACATCCGGTCTACCCCCCATCTGCCGATCATCTTCGTCATCCGCGATCGTCTGTGCCGCCGCCAGGCTGATACATCCGGTCTTCCCCCCATCTGCCGATCATCTTCGTCATCGACGATCGTTTGTGCCGCCGCCAGGCTGATACATCCGGTCTACCCCCCATCTTTCGATCATCTTCGTCATCCGCGATTGTCTATGCCGCCGCCAGGATGATACATTCGGTCTACCCCCCGTCTGCCGATCATCTACCCCCCACCTGCCGCTTAACGCCCTGCATATGTAATTCCGCCTCTGATTCCGACTTCCTTGGCGTATTTCAATCTCCATTTTACATTTCTTCCTCAGAAATACCTACATTCATTTCCATTCCCAAATAACAAGAACGGTTTCCCCTTTTATCAATCTTGCAGAGCAGGACGACTAAGGTGTCTCCCACTTTCGTTTGCTGAGGAGGAGGGAGTGGGTGTGGTTGGAGAATTCCCTGTTCTCTCTGCATAATCAGGAGCAAATTGTTGTGGAGGGAGTGGAGGTAGTGGGAGAATTCACTGTTCTATCTGCATTTTTACGAGCAACAGTTTTTTCAAGCTACATTCAGGAAGATTTTGTATTTCTCTTTGTAAATTCATTCAGTTATACTCGTTTTTTTATTTTTTCTTATCATTTCAATGTTTATTCATCCCTTTATCTTGTGTGGGAAAGAAACCCAATTTTTGTTTCTGCATTGTCGTTTTTGAAGTAGTAACTGGCATACATGTTTTTATGTTTTGCGTAGTTACTCTCTTGTTATAATTGGTTACTCTTTTGCCTTACTGAGTTACTCTCTTGTTATAATTGGTTACTCTTTTGCCTTACCGAGTTACTCTTGTTGTGTTATAGAGTTACTCTTCTGATCTTCCGAGTTACTCCAACACACTGTCATGGATCCCAACCTTGATACGAATGCTGCTAATGCAAGTGTCGGTTGTGATGATGATAATCCTCAGTCTTCTCATTCTATTGGTGTTTCTTCTTCGTCCCCAGCTGCAGTCCCTAGAGTTGGCCTTCAGTTTGGAAGTCTAGATGAAGGTATATCCTTCTATTCCAGCTATGCTGGAATGAGTGGGTTTAACATCAGGAAAGACGACAATAGATATGAATGGGGAAGTAAGATTCTGGTTGCTAAAGATCTGGTTTGTGATAAGCAGGGTAAGATTGGTCGTTCTAAGAGGTCTAGAGGGCTTCTGAGCCCTGTTTGTGATGAAATGGGTAACTTGCAGGATAAGTTGTCCAAGAAGCACAGGCGTTCTGTGAAGAGGTGTGGTTGTGAAGCCATGATACGTTTCACACTGGACAAGTCCTCATCCATGTGGGTTGTGACTGCATTTGTTGAGGAACACAACCATGAACTTGTTGACGTTGCTCATCTCTGTTACCTCAAGTGTAACTCATCTCTTGATGAAACTCAAAAAGAGATCCTTTCTTCCATGAGCCAAGCTAACATACCTGTATCGAGACAAATTGCATTGATAGCATCTGAGTCTGGTGGCTATGAAAATATGACATTTACTAGTAGACAAGCTCATGGACACATCAGTAGCAAGAGGAAAGAGTTGGCCAAATACGACGTCGACATGGTTTTAGATCGCTTTTCTAGTTTCAAAGCCATCGATCCGAAATTCTTCTATAGCTACCAAAAAGACCCCAATTGTTGCCTTACTCATATGTTTTGGGCTGATCCCGTCTCTGTTGAAGACTGCGGGCTGTTCGGGGATGCGATTGTGTTTGACACCACCTACCGCACCAACAAGTATTCGATGGTTTTTGGAATGTTTGGTGGAGTTGATCACCATCGCAAGACAGTGTTGTTTGCATCTGCTCTACTGGTCGATGAGAAGTATGACTCATTTGTTTGGGTTTTCAAGCAGTACTTACTTTGTTTTGGCAAAGAGTCGGTTTCCATCATAACCAATCAGGACCCTACTATGAATGCTGCTATCATCTCTATTTTTCCCAATTGCAAGCATCGCTTCTACAGCTGGCACATCCTACAGAAGCTTCCCTCCAAGCTTGGTGGCATTCCTAACAAGGACCAGATCATAAGCTTGTTGAATGATTGTGTCTGGAATGTGGATGATGTCGACATTTTTGAAGAGAGGTGGGATTCTGTAATTCAGGAGCATGATTTGTTGTCCATCAGCTGGCTTTTTGATATGTATGCGATGCGTTGTGATTGGGTTCCGTGCTATACGCAGTCCTCCTTCTTTGCGGGCATGAGGATGACTTAAAGGAGTGAGAGCCTGAATGCGTTCATTAGGAGCCATGTGAATAGTAGGAAGACTCTATTTGAACTTGTATGTTCGTTGGAGACTGCGTACTCTCATGTGCGGGAGATTGAAAATTTCAAAGATTTTGATGACGAGTACAGTAACCTCCCTTTGTCATCACTGTGGCCCCTAGAGGAGCAGATGAGAGGTATATACACCAAGTCCATATTTAAGATATTCCAGTCTGAGGTTCACCAAAGTATGGTCTACAATGTAAAGCAAGCTTCAAAAGGTGTCTTTGAGGTGTATCACGTCGGTGGACTTGGAACTCCCCGGATATTGAAGAAAGAGTTATCTAGTGACATTGTTTCCTGTAGTTGCTTCATGTTGGAATTCAAAGGCATCCCTTGCAGGCACATCCTCTCTTATTTGAAGAGCCGTGACTATTGCACTCTTCCCGAGCCTTACATTCTGAAGAGGTAGACTAAAGGGTATAGAGAACACCCTTTGATTTTTGGCAAAGTGTCAGTTAAGCATCCATCCACTGGGAGGACACTTCATCTTGTTTCTGCCTGCAATTCTATTGTCAACATAGCGTTTAGGAACAATGTTGTATATCTTTGCCATGAAAAACTGTTAGCTTTGCGAAAGGAGCTCTTAGATTTGGATCTCGCTGATCCTGGTGCAGGCGCTGGTGCAACCGCTTCTAATATAGCTTCCTCTTCTGCTGTCAAGGTCCATATAACTAGTAGTTGCAAAACTAAGGGAAGACCTAGATCGACCAATGTGAGGTTTAAATTTGGAGTTGAGATTGCACAATCTAAAAGAGAGAGGCAATGCAAGAATTGCTTAGAGTTTGGGGTCAACCATGATAGCAGGAACTGCCCTGTGAAGAAGTAGTCCATTCCTATTATGGACTATGTGTTGTTGCTGTTTGCTATTCAATGATTATCCCTGTTGCTGATCGTGTGGTCTGTTGATGCTGGACATTTTTTACTGGAGTTTGTAGTTGATTAGCGTGTGAGTGAGGGATATTCAAACCTGTAATGGGTTGTTCTTTTTGTCTGCAGTTTTTGTGAAAGTGATTTTGTAACCATCCATGTATTTTTACTTTTGTGTTTTGTAATGTATTTTATGTGTTACGTTGAACTCCACCAGCTATATGTATACTTTGAATATGCTTCAAAGAATCTGTTTTGATCAGATCTTACTCTTTTGCAGAATATTTTTTGTTTTATCTTAGTGTGCATTGAATACTCTTTTCTTTTGGAATACATACATTTTTGGTTTAGTACAATTTTTTTCATGGTTTGTTCAGTGTACTCACGAAATGTCAGTTTTTGCTACTATGCCATACACTGGTAGAGTTACTTTCTGGTTGCTGGAGTTACTTTTTATATTGTCACAGTTACTCTCAGTGCTGTCGCAGTTACTCTCAGTGTCCTCACAGTTACTCTCAGTGTTATCATAGTTACTCTTATTGTTCTCTCAGTTACTCCTTAGTGCTTTCACAGTTACTCTCATTGTTCTCGCAGTTACTCCTTAGTGCTTTCACAGTTACTCTCAGTGCTATTTGAGTTACTCTCAGTGTTCTACCAGTTACTCTCAGTGCTATCTGAGTTACTCTTAGTGTTTTCTCAGTAACTCTTAGTGCTAATTGAAAGTATATATAACCAGACAAAAACACTACAACTAAACATTCAAGATTACAACATTCAAAGCATAAAACGTTATATATTATACAACCAGATCAAATATAAAGAAGGTCCATCAACGGAACATAAAAATATAGAAAAATACAACCAAATCAGCTATAAAGTAGGTCCATCAACTGAACATAAAAATCAAATAGCTCAGGGGGGCAGATCCATCCCTGGCGATACCTATTTGTGAAAGGAACGCTGGACAGATGAAGAAGCAGTGTCTTCTGCAGATGTTGAGGTGTCCGCTGTTGTGGATGAGTCAACCTGAACGGGATTTATAGCTGGTCCCGGTGCTGCTTGGTATATGTCCCTAACGAAGAGCTGACCTGCAGAGTCCTCCGATCCAGAGTATACTTTGTTGCCAGGCATTCTGAAGAGCGGAATAAGCTCAGTTGGTGTTTCTAAGAACTGATATGTGATCCATTCTGTGATGGTCTGGTGATCAGTTGGCTTGAGGTAGATGATCCAACCTTGGAGAAGACTGAGCTCTGCGATCATCCTTTTCTAGCCCTTAGCAGTTGAAAGTGACCCGTTTTTATTCTGCATAAGGGTTATCTGGAAAGATTGGTTTCCGATTAGGAAGGTGGTCTTGCCTGGTTTGATGTGAAAATGGATATGGTTCCATTCTATAGGAAGTAGAATGGATTCCACTGTCTTTTCGTCAATGGTGTAGTTGATTGGCTGGATGAATGGCTCCATGGTAGGCTGTGAAGAAATGTTAAAGGGGGTCTAAGGAGATGGTCAAAGGGGGTGCTACTAAAATGTTAAGGGGGTTGTCTGTATTTATTTTGTAAAAATGTACATTCTGTAAACCGTAGCAGTCGCAGGTGAAGAAGAGGTGGACGTCGATGGTGCTGTGGAGGATGGAGATGTTGAAGATCTGAAAGACCCCCGCTGTGTTGTAAACCGTAGCAGTCACAGATGAAGAAGAGGTGGACGTCGAGGGTGCCGTTGAGGATGGAGAAGTTGAAGATCTGAAAGCCCCCCGCTGTATTGTTGGTGTTGCAAATATGTGCAGCAGTGAGAGTAATGCTCTGTGCTCTTGGTGCTGCAATTATTGACAACAGTGCTCTGTCCTGTTGGGTTGCAAAGATGCCAACAGTACTGTGCTGTTCTGACGACACAGCAGTGCACTGTGCTATGTGTATGTGCATTTACATCGTACAACAGACTGTTGTACATATCCTTATAGCTCTGTGCTCTCTTTTCTTCACTTTTCTGGTTCCTTCTTTAATAAAGAATCGTGTACAGCAAACTCCTGAACGCTAGAGTTACTTTTTGTTTTATCACAGTTACTCCTTAGTGGTGTCGCAGTTACTCTCAGTGTCCTCGCAGTTACTCTCAGTGTTATCACAGTTACTCTTAGTGTTCTCTCAGTTACTCCTTAGTACTGTCACATTTAGTCTCAGTGTTCTCGCAGTTACTCTCAGTGGTCTCTCAGTTACTCCTTAGTGTTGTCATAGATACTCTCAGTGTCATCGCAGTTACTCTCAGTGTCCTCGCAGTTACTCTCAGTGTTATCATAGTTACTCTTAGTGTTCTCTCAGTTACTCCTTAGTGCTGTCACAGTTACTCTCAGTGTTCTCGCAGTTACTCTCAGTGGTCTCTCAGTTACTCCTTAGTGCTGTCACAGATACTCTCAGTGTCATCACAGTTACTCTCAGTGTTATCATAGTTACTCTCAGTGTGTATCAGAGTTACTCTTAGTGGTCTCTCAGTTACTCCCTAGTGTTGTCACAGATACGCCAGTTTATGTTTTACCGGCACGCTTCCCGTGAGGTTGTTCTTGGAGAGGTCCAGCACCTCCAGTGAGAGAAAGCCACAGTATGCGTCCGGTATCGGGCCGTAAAACCCCGATCCTCGCATCAACACCCTACGGAGGTTCCTCAGCCTGGCAATCTCCACCGGCAGCTCGGATTCCAGAAGCGAGTTGCGTGAGAGGTCGAGGTGCACGAGCGCCGTTAAATTGGCAAGTTCTGAATTAGCGTTGATTCCTCTGATCAAAAGATTTCCCATAAGATTGAGTAACTGGAGCGCGGACAGAGAACCCAGCCCCTCAGGGATCATCCCCTTCAAGAGGTTTTCACTGAGGTCCAGCACTTGTAGAGCGGCAAGGGAGGAGAGTTGGTCCGGCATGGGGCCCCAGAGGAGGTTGGCACTGAGGTTGAGGGTCTGGAGTGAGGTGCACTGGGAGAAGCCTAGTGGGATGGGGCTGCTGAAGTTGTTGGCGGCGAGATTGAGGTGTGAGAGTGATGGGAGATGGCAGAGGGTTGATGGGATGTCACCGGAAAGGTTGAAGGATTGGAGTGAGATCGCCGTGACCCGGGCGGCACCGGTTGGGAGTCCGGATGTGTAGGTGATTCCCGCCCAGGTGGAACAGAGGGACGTCGGTGTCGTGGCGGCGGACCATGTTGAGAGGGCGTTGGAAGGGTCGTCGAGGGAGGATTTGAAGGAGAGGAGGATGTCAGATTCGGATGGGGGAGGGGAGGGAGAAGATGATGAGTAAGTGACTGTGAGTAAGAAGAAGAGGGTGAGTTGCAGTGGGCTTAGCCATGGAGTGGCCATGGAGATGGTGCTCGTGAGATAGCCAACACCCTTTCCTTTGATGTTTGAACTGAAGCAAACAGAGAGGGGGTGCCTTTCTGGGTGGGTGCTTCTGTAGATGGTTACTACGGTACTACAGTACTACTACCCCTCTGCTGGCCGGAGAATCTCTGTTGTACACATTTATTTCTTTTACTTTACTACTACGGACAATGCACCAAACACTAGCCACAGAGATGTGTTGTTCCCATTGAATGGCTTCTAGCGAGCACGTTTCTTGTGCCGTTTCTGTGCTTTGTTCGCCACCGCAAAGATATCAGACTTTCTTGCATGTTTGTTTGCATTGTCTGGAGCTTTGAATGAACCTACAGTCAACCTTAAGTCATTAATCAGGTACATAATTTTCACACTTGGATTCTGGACTCGACTGCAGAACTCAGATAACAACTGGGTTTAGTTGCCTCAGACCCGTGAACTGAAACGCAGAAGCGCGACAGTCGGGAGAATAATTTTTTTCAGGTTGTACATATCTTTATAGCTCTGTGCTCTCTTTTCTTCACTTTGCTGGTTCCTTCTTTAATAAAGAATCGTGTACAACAGACTCCTGAACGCTAGAGTTACTTTTTGTTTTATCACAGTTACTCCTTAGTGCTGTCGCAGTTACTCTCAGTGTCCTCGCAGTTACTCTCAGTGTTATCATAGTTACTCTTAGTGTTCTCTCAGGTACTCCTTAGTACTGTCACAGTTACTCTCAGTGTTCTCGCAGTTACTCTCAGTGGTCTCTCAGTTACTCCTTAGTGCTGTCATAGATACTCTCAGTGTCATCGCAGTTACTCTCAGTGTCCTCGCAGTTACTCTCAGTATTATCATAGTTACTCTTAGTGTTCTCTCAGTTACTCCTTAGTGCTGTCACAGTTACTCTCAGTATTCTCGCAGTTACTCTCAGTGGTCTCTCAGTTACTCCTTAGTGCTATCACAGATACTCTCAGTGTCATCGCAGTTACTCTCAGTGTTATCATAGTTACTCTCAGTGCGTATCAGAGTTACTCTTAGTGGTCTCTCAGTTACTCCCTAGTGTTGTCACAGATACTCTCAGAAGCAGACATATCTCGATACAGGTATGTTAGCACTAAGAGTAACTCTGATATGCAAAACCACAATAGTCAAACTCAAAGTATATATCTCCATACAAAATCACAACAGTTTTACATTCAAGAACACAACATTCAAAGCACAAAACGCTATATATTATACCCAGAAATACTCATATTTGCAATATGATTTTCACAACACACAAGTAATGTATCTCATAGCGGTTATACATCACAATTCCAGAAGCAAACTATTCAAGTTTTACATTTCAATTAATAAATCACTCTTTCAGCTAAAATCCAGCCATTTATCTAGGCTTGAAACAGCTTCTTCCTCCATTTTCTTCTCTTCATCTGGTGCTTCTGTCTTCTCTTCTTCTTGTTGCTTTTGACATTCATCTATTCCTCCCTTGTTCTGCTCAGATGGACCTTCTTTGATGACTTCATTGTTATCTTTTTGATGTGCTTGTACAAGTTGCAACTCCCCCCTCGCCATCATTCTCTGAAAAATATCAGCCCTTATGGCCGGCATGTCCTTGCAGGTGAAGTCCATGGGTTTTCCATTTACTAGGCATTCTAGGTACTTCATGACAAAGATCCCACAGTCAAGTGAGTCTTCTGCCTGTTGTGGACATAGCGGGTACTCCTGTCCCCATAGTGACAGTTGGTCACCTTTTTCTGCCCCCCCTAAAGAATTCGTGGACAATACCCACCTACATTAAAAATTGACAACTCTTATTAATCATCTATCAACAAACATTAACCCTGTCAATCCACTACAAATAGAGTTTCTTTTTATAGATTTCTTACCCATCTAAGTAATTCCTTTTTTGATTTGCTATTTCCACTCATTGAGTTATAAGACCGGTGTACTCCTTCCCTGAAACTTGCCTCGTACAAGTGCCAGTGGTTGTCATTGTTCAATATGGTGAGCATCGAGTCCATTGTGTCCCAATCTTTCATCAGGACGTTGAATAGTGGAGATAGCATGTCGATCTGCTCCAAGGTTATGTTTTCAACATCAAACGACTACTTTTGCTGCAAATGCAAATTCACATCTATAAGTTTCAGTTTTGTGTATATATTTTTGTATTTTTGATGTAATTTTGTATACCAATTTTGTTCTTCTTACCGGAGCATATGTGCTCAAGCAGTGCCATGACAGACCCTTCTTTCTCCTTTTACTTGTGGTAGCTCTGAGCATCTGTACAAAGCAGTCCATAACCTGAAAAAAATAACCACAAGATTTCTTTGTTTAGAAAAAAATGACAAGTTCTCAAAGAGTTACACTACTATTTATTAGTTTCTTACTGGTGATTGCATCATTTGATCTTTGTACAGTAGGGTGGCGAGGTCCTTCCCCGTGCACCAAGTGTCATCACTGAATCTCCATTCTTGTTTTGACCTGGCAATCGTTTGTATAGATGTTATACATATTAGTTTTGGATATTGAATAAGCGATGTTTTATATGTGTACACTTGGCAAAATAACAAATTCTCTTACATTTCTTCTATATTGTCCATGAAGTGGTGGACAATTTCCTTAGATTGTTTTGTTTTGAAATGCTTGAAACCAATGAAGTTTGACAACTTGTGCTGTCAACAACAAAAGAGCACTTCATGTTAGGATCAATCTTAGTGTTCTATCAGTTACTCTCAGTGCTATCAGAGTTACTCTCAGTGCTATCAGAGTTACTCTCAGTGCTATTTGAGTTACTCTCAGTGTTCTACCAGTTACTCTCGGTGCTATCAGAGTTACTCTCAGTGCTATCTGAGTTACTCTTAGTGTTACTCTTTATATTACTACAGTTACTCTACTTCTATTACACAATTACTCTACTGTATTTACACAGTTACTCAAGTATTGATATAATTTAAAGGAGATGCAACCTTACCTTTTCCTCCCTCCTCTTCTTCACATTTTTATCGATGCTGCCTATGATTTGTTGTTCTATCTTTGACAATTTTTTTCTGGGCTCCTCCTTCTGCCCTTCTTCATCAATTATATTCTTCTGTTGGTCCAAACCTTTAGCTTATTTTTCTTTCTTCTCCTCCTCCTCATCATTTTTCTTCCCATCATTCTCATCTTCTGAGTCATTCTGTTGCACATATTTTCTTCTGAGGCTCAGCCTGCCTCGCTTCCTCGACTTGTCGTCCTTATCCATACCTTCATTCTCTACTTTGCTCGTCGAAGCAACATCCTTATTGGGTTCTTGAACATTCCCCGATGAGAACCTCTCAGCAGATTGTTCTAATCCACTGACAGGTGACTGTGATTTGTCACCTTCATCTCCGAATTTTCTCCTCAGTTTTCTGTTCTCCTCTTCTAGCTCGGCTATTCAGTTTTCTAGCTGTTTATTCTCTCTCCGCAGTTCAGTGAATGCCTCAACAGCAATTTTCGTGCATATCTCCTTCTGCAACTTTAGCTCCTCCTCGAGTATTTGAATTCTTCTTGCCAGGTTGGAGTCATCAGCAGGCACTCCTTTTCGGATGACTGGCTTTGCTGGCGCCTTGTCTGGCATTTGTTTACTTTTCGCCCTTTTATCCGCAAGGTAGTAGGGCATGTCTTGCATTGTTCTTGCAGCTCGCCAGTTATCCCCCTGGTCTATATTCATACCTTCACAAACATGTCCATAAAAAAATCAAAAATAGTATTTAACAATGCAAACTTGCAGGATTATGGTATATATTAGTTTTTGTAACAAATAAGAAATATTCTTACATCCTTAGGGTTCACATCCCCTAAATCCATCAACTTCTCGACCGGCGCAGCCCACTTCTTTATCCTTGGCTTTGCGTCGAGGAACGTTGGCTTTGCCATGTTTGTCATCTCATATGCCCAAACCTACATTTAAACAGAGTGAAAATTCAATGCATATGTAACTGCCCCCCATAGTCATCATTGTAACAATTTTGTAGATGAAGATAATTTCGTTCACTTACACATAGGCACATCACACACCCTGTTGTGTAGAGGGTGGTTTTCCCTTTCTCCCCTTTCCTCCTCAGCTGTACATTTTGCTTCAGCATCTTCATATTCCTGAAGATGCTCCCATGCACCAGCTTTGCCCAATTCATCTGCGTCGTTTCAGTAACATCGTCTAGGTAGTGCAGTATGTAGATTGGTGTACAATAGCTGGTGTCTGGGAGTAGGAATGTTGCCAGCAGGTATAACATCCACGCATGTCACATGTTCTGGTAGTCCGATGGATCGTCGGTACTTACAAATTGTTTCCAAAGCTTTGCTAAGTTGTCCTTGTACAGGACATCCTTTTCCCTTAACCTCTTAGAGGTGTCCTCTTCATTTCCTTTTTTACCTGTTGCGCTGGCAAATTGTTGCCATATTGATCTCACAATCTCAGAATTTTTCCTAGGTATGATGTCCATACCTCTGCTTGGGATACCTAGAATTACCTACATCCTCAACCGTCATCCTTCTTTCCACCCCTGTGGCCAGCAAAAACCTGTCATCATCTACATATATGTCTATCAAATATTCCAAGAGGCATACATCAACCATAAGATTCGGCATCTTTATCATGTTTGCAAATTTTGTCGCCCTCATCATTCTTATCTGATTACTTGTATACACCACTCTCTTGCTGGAGGTGATGTAGCTCTTTAGGTAACACCTGTGGTACAGCCTCTTTATCCCCACTGCAAACATATGAAAAGTTACTCTTAGTTTTCTTTTTTTTTAGCATTACTTGTTACTCAGTCAAGTTACTCTTCAATTTTTCAATTTTAATAAAGTTCAAGTAAGTGTCATATGATAGTAACATCAATTTAATAAGTTTACAAATCCATTCAATATTACCTTCAGCTGCCTTTCCTTTCTCCCTTTCTGTCTTCTTAATTCTATCATCTTTTTCTCCCTCATAGGTAGCCTTTTCCTTTCCCTTTTCTTTCTTCCTCCTTATCTCCTCTTCTTCTATCTCGTCAGTAGCCTTATCTGTATCATTAGTTTCTTTGGCCTTCCCTTTCCCTTCACTTTCTTTTCCTGTATAGAAATGAAGTTACTCTATATTTTTAGTCTTTTTTAGCTTAACAATATGGTTTTCATATGTCAAACTGATATGTAAAGTCTGCAAATTACTCTTTGTTCTATAGTAGTTACTCCAGCATTTACACTAGTTACTCTAGGCTATCGTACAATTACTCTAATGTTCTATATCAGTTACTCTTGGTATCATGTAGTTACTCTTAGTATCATGTACAGTTACTCCAGCATTTACTCTAGTTACTCTATGCTATCGTACAGTTACTCTAATGTTCTATAGCAGTTACTCTACTTCTTATAACAATTACTCTTTTAACATGCGTTATTACTTTCTATACAATATCTTTCTGTTTCTCATTTGTAATGTACATGCTATCATAAATTACCTTATCATTCTTTACTCTCCGCTTTGTCACTCCGAGGTTTGCCAGTCTTGGTAGATGCTTTGCCTTCTTTCTCAGCACCCGACTTACTTCGTTTTGCTCTTTTCTGGGACGGTTTACTCGTCAGGGGATCTGCAGCCCCTCTTTTCTTCCTTTTCATTTTTGAAAGAGGAGTCGCAGAATCAACAACCTCCCCTTTCGCAACTTCCTCTTGTCCCGTTTCACCGATGTTCGCATCCCCTTTTTTCATCTTCGTTTCTGCAATTGCTTCTTTCTCCGCTACATCTGTTGTCTTGGGCATCGTAGCCCATTCGGTATCCCCTTTCAGGGTAGTATGTGATTCTGCTGCCACCGCTTCTTCTGGTTCTTTGGCCATCTTCTCTTCGGCCTGATGGGGCTGCATTTCGAAGTCATCGTCTTCCTCAATCACTGGCCGTAGACTCCTTCTCTACGACGGCATCGTCGAGGTCTTCCTTGACGCTTTCTTTGTTCTCGTCATCTTGGAAGAGGTAACTGATTCGGAATTGAGATGCAGCGAGACGTGGAATCGAATTCTTGCAAGTAGAGACGAAGGAGTTCAGGATTTTTGCACGAGAGGCAGAGCGATGGCAGAGGGAAGGCAGAGCGACGTTCTGAGCACGAGAGGCAGAACGATGGCACGAGGGAAGGCAGAGCGACGGTCTGGGCGAGGGTTTTAGGCAGGTCGCGTTCGAACGCTTTCCGCCTATTTTTCTTTTTTGCCGTATTTACGGGGCAATGCCACCGCGTGTTCTGCCGGGTAAGTTGCCCAATTCTACCCGCCGGGCAACAAATTTTAACTCATATATATATATATATATATATATATATATATATAATTACTATTTACCAATCTAAGTACCTAGACTCGTCTCCATCCTTTGCTCCACCTGATCCCGTTGATAGCTGGACTCCTTCAACGATTGGATTCTTAATCCTCTTGTTATTATCCTATACTTATCTCCGCTGCTTTCTGATCGTTTAGATATTATAAAATCGTAGCTTTGAGATTTGTTAAGAGGAGACCCTATATAAGGACTCTCGTATCTCGACGTACAATATTATCTTATATTTCGTGTTTCCTATGATCGCTCTCTGTTTTCATTGTCTTCCTCAACCTCACTATTTTTTTTTCCACATCAAATAAAGCATCTACGTAACCACCTGGAGAGGTCACGGCAGCAAGTATATCTATTAAATCCGGTGATGATTACAACCTCATCTGCTATATATACTCTTTAATCAAATCATACAAACTTTGTATGAATATTTGTCTCCGCGCTCAGTCTACACATTATCTGAGACCCCTGGAGGGGAAGCACACCCATTCTATGAATTCCGTTCTAGCAATGATGCTTGGGTTTCTTGTATACATTTGTGGGACAATCGCTTGTTCGACTGTTTGTGGTTTTTATTTGACTGCGCCAATCATTCAGTACCATATGTGCTCTGGTACAACTACAGCGGTATCTAGATGTAACCACACTAGACAATCAATAACAGGAGTTAATTTGGGATAATCTTTAGACAATGACGCAAGGCTATACAGGCAATCAATGGGGTCTTTTGTGCACATCAATGCCTGTAGAACTTCCATGCTTCCCGTCCACTTCCATGAGTCCCTCCATTTGCCTTTCCATTATTGGTTAATTACATAGCTGATCTGAACCCATATTCATGTATGGAACAAATTCATACACAACCTTTATGAGAATCTGTTCATCCTTATTATTGTTCCCTCATACAACCAATGCGAGTCAATTGTTATGGCCATGAGTATCTCACTTTAGCAGGCCGTTATGCAAAATTAGGAAATTTACAAAGTATATTATAGACTGACAAGTCTTTTACAGGTTGATCCTTTTTACATAATCTCGCAGGTGAGTATACTTTTTGTACTTATGATTTTTTCATATATTTATAATCACCGTTCGTCTATATTATTACGAACCTCACTTTTTCTTTCCAAGTTCAGTGTATCTAAGGTTTCTAAAATGTTGGTTTGAAAAATAAGGCTTGCATGTCTTTTAAGGAGTTCCATTTTTTATTACATTGTCATGTTATGTTCAGCCATTGTATGCGACACTATGCCCTTTTTTTATGCCTTTCTTGTAAGGTTATAACTTTGGGTTATAGGTGGGTTACATTTTCAGTTTTGACATGCGCCTACCCTCTCTACCTCTGAATCTACACTCCATTTGATATAGGATGCATAAAATTCATCAAGCCGATATGCAATTGTTTTGATACAGAAGAATGAAAAGCTTCGTAGTGCTGGTTAAACTAAATGTTATATGACAAAAAGCTACTTTGTGAAGTGTTTGTATAAAATCATAATATAATATCCAAACAAACTATCAGTATTTGGGTTCTTGGATCCAACATACTTTATAAGTATACAATTTTGAGGTGACATTGTTAAAAAATTGTTATGAATTAGAGTATAGTTAGGGCTTCCTTTTAACTAAGAAGTTATTGAGATAACTATTTTCTTGAAGTCAAAGATCATACTATATTCTAAATATTAAATGAAGGGTTACACCTTATTAGCTTAAAGGAAAAATGTTACAACCCCAATTTTTGGGTTCTTTTGGTGAGAAATGTAATTTCTCCTATTAAAAATGTTTGAACAAATAATGATATAATTTGTTTTGAATAAATGGATTTCGTTTACAATAGCTTGGTTTGTTGTTTTGCAGGATTTATTAGCTATTGGGCCCAAGAACAAGGATAAGACAAAAGAAACTCCATTATTAATAAGAAAATGGAGAAAAGAAAGACGTAGAAACCTCTAGAAGGCAAAGGAATGTTATCCAAAGTTGGATTTCATGCCTTTTGGGTTCCTTGGGTTCCAAGGAGTCTAAAGTTGCAAAGATAATGTAACAAGAAAAGAAAAGATCAATTAAGTATTTCTTTATTAAGAAAGAAATTGAAAACAACGATAAAATGTGGGAAATAAGTGGAAAGAGGTATAATTGAGTTATCTTTGGTGGATTTTTGTATCCATAAGGTTCCTAATGTTAAAAGGAATTCCAATAAGGAAAATAAAAAAAGAGATAAAGAGAAATCCTCAAAAAGAGATATTTTAATAAAGAAATAAATAAGATAATGAGAAATAATGCATATAGATGCATCTAGAAGGATAATGAGTACCCACTAAAAAGGATTTCAAAATATTGGAGTTTCTTGGGGTCCAAGGAGCCCCAATGGAGAAAAAGAAAGAGAAAATACCAGTAATACAAAATAAGAGGATAATGTGATATATAATTAATGGATTTTTTGGCATTGTTAAAAAGGAGGTATTTTCTACTAAAAGAAAATATAAATTTCGTGCCAAGGAATTAAAAGGCAAGTACAAAGAGAATAAAAGAGGTAATTTTCAAAATCCTAATATCTAAAGAATAAAGAATATAAAAGAGTTTTTTTAGAGAGAGAAGATTGCTTCTTCATGAAGGAAAATGGTTTCCTAGTAGGAAAGAGGCTTAGACCTCGTGGATAGGCATCCTAGGGCACTGCTATCCTCCCCTATATAAGGGTTGGAGCCTTAGCCCGAGCACAAGATAATGCCATACATCTCTCTCTATTCTCCTTCTTCTTTTTCGTGAAAACCCTAGTCATGGGAGGGTAGAGCAACCTTGGGGCCAACGAGGGGCTGTGGAGTCATCATGATGGAGGTCCTATGTTCCCTCAATGATCTGGGGATGATTGGCTGTCGTCCCCTTGCACTCGACCATCGTGCAACACCTGCAGTAAGGTTGCATCACTGCTGCGAGTTGCACGCTCAGTGCTCTCACCCCAACCATCTTGGCCATGGATTGGGGTTTGGGAGGGCGCGACAGAGGCAGGGCAATGAGTTCTGGCGAGCTTCATGCCTTGGAGAGGTGGGAAATGATCCCGCAATCGACTGTAGACGACAGTCGCATAGGGTTCTCAAGGAGGAAGACGACGGGGTGGGAAATGATCCCGCAATCGACTATAGACTTAAGAAACCCTAATTTGAGATGATTATGTTTTTAGAAGGGTTTTATGGATGATTAAAGTTGATATTAACTTGTTAATTATAAAAAGGTACATTAAGAACAAAAAGGATGAACTTTGCACGTAATTGGTTTAATTTATAATTCCATGTGCATAAACGAGCTTTAATGGGCCTTGAAACCCTAATGATAGTAATTGTGACTCCTAATGGCTTTAATTATCCAAACCCATGAATAAAGATGAGATATGATGGTTCTAAGCTATTTCAAGTATAAAAGTTCCTAATTGTGGATAAATACCCTTAATATGGTAATTAGGGTTTTCTAATGGATAAAGTTGGAATTAATAATAAATAGAGTTCATATGTGAATTAGACGATAATGAACTATGAGTTGTTAATCCGAAAGGAACCAAAGATGGTAACTGGGCCTAATGATCTTGTCATGAATTGAAAAGGATAAAAATGGTAGTTTTAATGTAAAAGAGCATAATGGACTTAATTGATGGTTAATTGTGCCTTTAATCCAAAATTAAGGTTATATGTTATTAAAAGGTAACCTTAATATCTTTCGTGAATAATAGATGAGAAATTAGGGTTTGTGAGTAATTGTATAAAATTAGGGTTTAAAATAGTAAAAATGAAGTGAAACCCTAATTGCAATGGAAACCCTAAAAGTGGACTACAGACCCTAGGAAGCGAGCTAGGTTTAATAGATCTTGATGGCATGATCAATGATAGGAAATTGTATGCATATTTCAGGATCTCTTACTGTGCTTGCTTACCTATTGAATTTCTTGCATTGATTGGATTAATTATGTCTGAAGTCAGCTTGACAGGTATGTGGTTAATTATGGTTAATCACATTAGTTTCCTGAAGAGTTTCCCAGATGATTCATCACATTGAATGCAACCTATCAGTTTGGATGTTCATACTTGCAAATCATAAAGTCACTATGGTTATCACAATAATAATAGAAGTGTGTATTCTCGCACCTACATGCCACCCTGATGGATGATGCCAAAGGTCAATGGGAAGACCAATGGGCACCATGAGTGGTGACCCTAGGAACCAAGCTTGGGATTGAGAAGGTGGCCTTAAGTCATTGGCAAAAGAGAAACCCTAAGGTGGGTACACTAGGGTTAGGGAAAAAGTGGTGGAGAATGTCACATTGAAAGCGTAAATTGGCTTGTTAATTAACTTGATTGTGATATTTAGATTGTTAGCCATATTTGCAAAATTTTGGTTGTCCCCACATACCATCATATTCATTTATGCTGATCAACATTTTGTTTGTCGGCAGTTTAGGTACAAGATTGAAAAGGATAAATAGTAAAGTGGCATATGTGGAATTAAATAAGAATTAAAGTACAAAGGAGGATTAGTTAGAATAGACTCTAGATGTGGATAGCAGTAGATATCCAAGTTTTTGAAAAAGGTATGCAAAGATTTATTTTATACCAGATTTCAGTTTAGTTCGGTAGAATTTGATAATTATTACTGATTAATTGTTGAACCTTTGATCATGTTAATTGGGATAACGGCTCTGACCTTCGGGTCTCCCTTAATTGGGGGTTTGTGGGAGGCGGGGTCGTCATATTTGGTATCAGAGCATAGGTTCCTCATTTAATCTTTAATAATTATTAAATTTTACAAACTCTGTAGAACCCAAGGGAGTTATTAGAGGATTTTCTGAAAGACAGAGGTGTCTAGAAAAGGATCACGTTCGGGGGATGGAAAGATTTTCCTCCACACCGCTAGTCGGAATACTAGGACTCCCAGATTAGTGTGACTGTCTGGCCAATGTCTTAGGATTTGACTCGAAATAAGATACCTTTAGGATTCTCTCATCTTGTTCATCCCTTATCAACTCAAATGCTGTTAAGGACCTTGAGGATTAGGGTTTTCTCTCTTTTCCTCACCCTCTTGAGGGATGGGTAAGGTTGATAAGGTTTAAGGAATCCTCCACCAAATTAATGAAAAGCATGTAAATAAGATGTCATGGACATAAACTTAATAGTTTAAGCGTAAACTAAAGAATAGATACATGCTTAGGTTGTATGACATGTGTTGTCATGACCTCAGGAGAGACCTAAGGCTAGACCTCCTTGTCAGGAGGATGAGTGGAGAAAGTTAGTCTTGGAGGTAGAGACATCCATTATAAGTAGAGACCTGACACATCCTTTGAGGATGATGCTAACCCTAACCCTAAGTGGTGGTTAGAGAGAGATGGCATAATGAGTTAGACGTCATGATAGACCAGGTGTGTGGACATGCTTTGGATGCCCATGACGTTATGAGCCATGTGAGGTTGGATGACCTAGTACCTTTGGCAACCCAACCCTGGAAGGAATCGTGCATGTTAGAGTGAAGGGTAGCTCCTTCGATGATGAGGTTAGTGAAGAACCTATAGAAACCCTATGGGCTTATGTGAGTAGGGCATAACATGCACCCAGAGTACGTCAGTAGTGCAGGCAGTGGGTTGAAACTTTGGCCAGAAGAGTATGTTGGATAGCTTATGAGATAAGCAAGAAGAGTTTTGGATAATCTTGAGTGAACATCAGTTTGAACAGAGGCTTCACCCATGTAGGGGTATGCTTGTGAGCTTGATCCTTCATGGGGAAAAACCCTCTAGTAGTAAGTCTCTTTGTAGGGTTAGCTCTAGAGAGAGAGAGCAGGACCCAGGAAAGAAGGTTGGAAGCTTAGACTCCGAGATATGAGGAACAATGGGGAGTTGAGGATGATGCGACCTAAGTGGATGATAGTGGTTGCCTCATGCTTGTTTCCTGGATGCTGATGGTATCTTGGAACCAAACCCTAGAGAGAGGATGAGGCTACTGGTACCTATGTGCCTATGGTATAGGTGTTTACCTTTTGAGATGGGAAGAAGAGTTCCTTAGACGATGAAGAGGTTTACTAACAAGTTGTGAGTCCTTACACCTAGTTGGTTGTCCTTGAGGAGGACTCAACTTTGAGGTGTTACTAGAGTAGAAGGATGACAGGAAGGGCATGTCATGCCTTATACATGCTTGGGTCATGGATAGAATGTTGAGCATGCAGTTGGACAGTTGTTGCATAAAAAAGTGAACCTAGGGTTCCTAGGCCTCAGAGGGGAAGTGGTGTACCTGATGCTCATGATGAGATTTGAGTTTCTATAGATTCGAGCATGGCACTCCTCATGGTGAGAGGAAAGGGAAAACCCTTAAGTCTAAGGTATGTTTGATGAACCCCTCACAGCTAAGTTGGTGACATGGGAAGGTATGTTCTTGGTCCAATGTTGAGGAATGAGAACAAGTATGACCTAACATGGTTTAGTAGGTGGTCTGCTTGTTCCTTAGTACCTTGCTAGGGCTAAGCATGCTCATGTGGATCTAAACCCTAAACGTAGGGATGTTTGTGACCTTTGTTATCAAGATGTAGTTTCCTCCCATCCTGGGAGAGGGACCCTTTTGTAGGGTGTATACTAGTTTTTGTTGGTTTTGAGGTAACCTAAAGAGGTCTCAATAGGATCTTAAGAAGCTAAATGAAAAGTACATAGTAAGAGAATGAACCTGTAGACCCATAGATAACCATCTCTAAGTGCATGTGGACGTGTTACCATGGAGGTAATTGTTATGGGGCCTGACCAAGGTAGACAGGTCGCCATGACCCCTATGAAAGGACAAAAGTTAGCCCAAGAATGCAGAGAGAGATGATGGAGATTGGGGTAAGGTTCTAAGTTGGACATGTACTATAATAGAATCCTAAGTCTATCCTAGGGCCAGGTAGGGATAAGACTGATGGAAGTAGGAGTTGCCTAATTCCCTAGTTTCACATGACCATAGGGTTGGGAGGTAACAACTATCATTGTCTGAGGGCCATGGGTTAGGATATTGATCACCTTCATGAACTCATGGGACCTAAAGGACAGATGAGGTGGGCACTCTCTGGATGCATAAAGGAAGAAGGATGACCCCAAAAGTTCTGACACCCTACAGACCTAGAGGAGAGGACCAAGGATTGTGTGTGGACCCAAGTAGGTTCGAGACTAGTTTTCCATGGAAGTAACTTTGATATCGAGATGATTGTGATGTTGAGACATAAGATGCACGTTTCAACTTAGATTTAAAGGTGTACTGACAAGGTGGGATGTACCATCTCTACTCTTGGAACATGAAGAACTTTGTATTTGGACTACAACCAAATGCTTATTTCCTCTTATATGGGAGTGAGTGATAGGACAGTACGCATGCCATACACCAAGGATGAAGATGATGTGAGTTGGAACGTTGCTATGAGGTATGAGGACAAAGATGATAACATACCATTGTGGAGTGACCGATATGTGGATGGTTTACAAACAGTAAGAGAAATAAGGTAGTCATCTTATGAGGATGTTTTTATCATGAGCTATGAGTTATACAAGGGTGAGTTCTGAAACAAAGAGGATGAGCTCAGAGTTTCTTGATGAAGATAGTCTTAGAGTCCGAGATGAGATGATAAATGGAATACATGGAGGTGTATGTCTTCAACATTTCCTTACACATAAGGATGTGAAGAGGTTGAGATGCAGCTGCCTAGTTTAGCTAGAGGCTATAAGAGGTTGTTAGGTTAGCCCTAAGTTTGGAAAAAGAGATAAGTTTGACTAACACTCAGATGCAACAATATCAGTTGATCAAGTTAGTAGTGTTTTGGTTAGCCAGCCTAGGCCTTGATTCTATAAAAGGATGGTTGTAGAACCTCAAATGCTCTTCTTTAGAAAAGAAGGAGATGAAACCCAACTAGAGTGGTTTAGGGTTTTTGAGGAATCAATCTTGAGGAATCATGACATACAGGAGATCATGATTTTAAGATCATCATACACCATAGTACTACTAAGATAGTAAGTGACAATAGTACTTGGGATGCTCAAGATGAAGTTGCATGTGGCTTGTCGCCATGCAAGCCAGGAGGTGAAGGACGAACACCAGTAACCCAATGAGTTGGTACAGAGGATAAAGAGTCCCCAAGAGGAAATGGGAGTTCATCACTATGGTTGTTGTGGTAAGTATCCCCTAGACCAAGGAAGGTCAAGATGCAATATGGGTTATGGTAGATTGCCTTACCTAGATGACATGAGAAAGAAAGAATGCTTTCATGAGACGGATCCGGTTGAACTACATATGAGAGAGAGATGGTTCAACTACACCATGATATGAGTTCAAAAGTCCTTTATAACCTAAAGATTCACTTCGATGAGGTGGAAGTAGACGAACTCGATGCTAGTACAGTTTATCCCCCCTAACTAATGGTTAGTATGATCCAGACTAGAGGATCTGAAGAGAGCGTGTGCGCTCTTTCAGGGTGATACATAGAGGCAATTCGTGTCCTCTATCTGTAAGATGTGATGATAACCACCATAGCCAGTATCAGGATGTAAAGAAGCTCTGTAAGGGAGGTTGTGTCAGTCACCACTTCATTAAGATGATGTTGGTGAAGGGACCTCGCGAAGGTCAAGAAAGAACCACAATGTGTGCAGATGAAGTCTCTTTGATCATGGAATGGCTGAGAGAGAGCCCTAGGGGTGATATGAGTCGTGAACTGATGCAAAGCAGACTGACATGCAGTTCACTGTGGGAGAGTATGTGATGTGAAAATTTGACCCCTCTAAGCTACAACTGAGAAAGCTGAGTCCCCGATATATTGATCCATTTGAGATGGATTGGTGGAGATGGTTGTGTTTAGCCTTACCCCTCAGGATAACATGATGTATAATGTGTTCCATGAGTCCCATCTAGAGCACTATGTGAGGTACCCAAGCCATGTGCTGAGCCCTGAACCTATTCAACTTTCTGAGAGGTTGAAATGTCCTAAGTCGCCTATGAGGGTACGATATACCAAGGTGAGAAAGAACTCAAATGGAAGAATATGAGATGATGAGCGTTCTTGGGAAGCACCATGGAAAGGGTGAGGCCACATGGGATCCATGATGGACATATGAAAGATTTATCATGTTTGTTTGTGTGCCTGGTGGAATTTTGAGGGCAAAATTCCTATAAGAGGGGAAGGATGTTACAACCCCAATTTTTGGGTTCTTGTGGTGAGAAATGTAATTTTCTCCTATTAAAGATGTTTGAAAAAATAATGATATAATTTGTTTTGAATAAAGGGATTTCGTTTACAATAGCTTTGTTGGTTGTTTTGTGGTCTTTATTATCTATTGGGCCCAATAACAAGGATAAGACAAAAGAAACTCCATTATTAATAAGAAACTAGAGAAAAGAAAGATGTAGAAACATCTAGAAGGCAAAGGAATGTTATCCAAAGTTGGATTTCGTGCCTCTTGGGTTCCTTGGGTTCCAAGGAGTCCAAATTTGCAAAGATAATGCAACAAGAAAAGAAAAGATCAATTAAGTATTTCTTTATTAAGAAAGAAATTGAAAATAATGATAAAATGTGGGAATTAGAAAGAGGTATAATTGAGTTATCTTTGGTGGATTTTTGTATCCATAAGGTTTCCAATGTTAAAAGGAATTCCAATAAGGAAAATAAAAAGAGAGATAAAGAGAAATCCTCAAAAAGAGATATTGTAATAAAGAAATAAGTAAGATAATGAGAAATAATGGATATAGATGCATCCAGAAGGATAATGAGTATCCACTAAAAAGGATTTCGAAATATTAGAGTTTCTTGGGGTCCAAGGAGCCCCAATGGAGAAAAAGAAAGAGAAAATACCAAGAATACAAAATAAGAGGATAATGTGATACATAGTTAATGGATTTTGTGACATTGTTAAAAAGGAGGTATTTTCTACTAAAAGAAAATATAAATTTCGTGCCAAGGAATTAAAAGGCAAGTACAAAGAGAATAAAAGAGGTAATTTTCAAAATCCTAATATATAAAGAATAAAGAATATCAAAAAGTTTTTTAGAGAGAGAAGATTGCTTCTTCATGAAGGAATATGGTTTCCTAGTAGGAAAGAGGCTTAGACCTTGTGGATAGGCATCCTAGGGCACTGCTATCCTCCCCTATATAAGGGTTGGAGCCTTAGCCCGAGCCTAAGATAATCCCATACATCTCTCTCTATTCTCCTTCTTTTTCATGCAAACCCTAGTCATGGGAGGGTAGAGCAACCCTGGAGCCAACGAGGGGCTGTGGAGTCGTCATGATGGAGGTCCCATGTTCCCTCGATGATCTGGGGATGATTGGCTATCGTCCCCTAGCACTCGACCATCGCACAACACTTGCAGTAAGGATGCATCACTGCTGCGAGTTGCAGGCCCAGCGCTCTCTCGCCCCCAGCCATCTCGGCCATGGATTAGGGTTTGGGAGGGTGTGGTGGAGGGCGGCGGAGGCAGGGTGATGAGTTCCGGTGAGCTTCATGCCTTCGAGAGGTGGGAAATGATCATGCAATTGACTGCAGCTGACGACCACATAGGGTTCTCAAGGAGGAAGATGACGGGGTGGCATTGGACGGAATTCCCCTCTAGGTGTTGTTGAACAAAGGAAATGTGCGGGGGTATAAGAGTAAATTCATTATAGTTTCCAAACCAGCGAGCTACGTTGCATGAGTTGGCCGACGCGTCAGCCTCTGATTGGTGCAAGTAAGTTTATTTTGCAAAAATTGTATCTCTTTATTGGTAGCTCGGATGAATGCGTATAAAATATAAAAGCTGCTCAGTAAAATGAGAGGAATTCAGTAAAAATAGTTTTAGAAGCTAACTCCTCTTGAAATTCGAAATGTAGTGGAAGTTATCAACTTTAATGCATTAATGTTTAAGAAACCCTAATTTGAGATGATTAATGTTTTTAGAAGGGTTTTATGGATGATTAAATTTGATATTAACCTGTTAATTATAAAAAGGTACATTAAGAACAAAAAGGATGAACTTTACATGTAATTGGTTTAATTTAGAATTCCATGTGCATAAATGAGCTTTAATGGGCCTTCAAACCCTAATGTTAGTAATTGTGACTCCTAATGGCTTTAATTATCCAAACCCATGAATAAAGTTGAGATATGATGGTTCTAAGCTATTTCGAGTATAAAAGTTCCTAATTGTGGATAAATACCCTTAATATGGTAATTAGGGTTTTTTAATGAATAAAGGTGGAATTAATAATAAATAGAGTTCATATGTGAATTAGACCATAAAGAACTATGAGTTGTTAATCTAGAAGGAACCAAATATGATAATTGGGCCTAATGATCTTATCATGAATTAAAAAGGATAAAAATGGTAGTTTTAATGTAAAAGAGCATAATGGACTTAATTGATGGTTAATGTGCCTTTAATATGAAATTAAGGTTATATGCTATTAAAAGGTAACCTTAATATCTTTCGTGTAGAATAGATGAGAAAATTAGGGTTTGTGAGTAATTGTATAAAATTAGGGTTTAAAATAGTAAAAATGAAGAGAAACCCTAATTGCAATGGAAACCCAAAAAGTGGACTACAAACCCTAGGAAGAAAGATAGGTGTAATAGGTATTAATGGCATGATCAATGATAGGAAATTGTATGCATATTTCAGGATCTCTTTGTGTGCTTGCTTGCCTATTGGATTTCTTGCATTGATTGGATTAATTGTCTCAAGTCATCCTAACAGGGTTGTGGTTAATTATGGTTAATCGCATTAGTTTTCTGAAGAGTTTCCCGGATGATTCATCTCATTGAATGCAACCTATCAGTTTGGATGTTCATGCTTGCAAATCATAAAGTCACTATGGTTATCACAATAATAATAGAAGTGTGTATTCTCGCACCTACATGCCACCCTGATGGATGATGCCAAAGGTCAAGCCCAGGACGGAAGATCAATGGGCACCATGAGTGGTGACCACATGCACCAAGCTCGGGATTGATAAGTGGCCTTAAGTAATTGGCAAAAGAGAAACCCTAAGGTGGGTATGCTAGGGTTAGGGCAAAATCGGTAGAGAATGTCACATTGAAAGCGTAAATTGGCTTGTTAATTAACTTGATTGTGATATTTAGATTGTTATCCATATTTGCAAAATTTTGGTTGTCCCCACATACCAGCATATTCATTTATGGTGACCAACATTTTGTTTGTCGGCGTTTTAGGTACAAGATTGAAAAGGACAAACAGTAAAGTGGCATATGTCGAATTAAATAAGAATTAAAGTACAAATGAGGATTAGTTAGAATAGACTCCAGATGTGGATAGCAGTAGATATACAAGTTTTTGAAAAAGGTATGCAAAGTTTTATTTTATACCAGATTTTAGTTTAGTTCAGTAGAATTTTATAATTATTACTGATTAATTGTTGAATCTTTGATCCTGTTAATTGGGATAATGACTCTGACCTTCGGGTCACCCTTAATTGGGGGTTACCAATGTTAGCTAAATTGGACATCTGTAAATCCCTTTGTTTTGATAATGACAAACATTTCATTCTTGTTTCTCTAATGTGCTACTTGAGTGTTGCAGGAATAAAGTGGATGACAAAGCACTAGGGAATCTATATGCTTGAATTCTTGTAAATTTCATGAAATGTAATTAATTGTAAACTTGTACAAATATATAATGTACAAGTACTTAGACTTCATGTAAATCAAGCGTTAGATCTTCCCTAGCTAATCACCACACTTAGATAGGTCATCCCCTTCAATAATGTCATATATGGACACTCATACACACACTTAATGTCTTTATTTGAAACATTGAAATAGGGTCAATCTCGGTTGACAAAATCCTCGACCGAGACACTCTCGGTCGACAAACTTCTCGACCGAGAAAGACCCAAGTAGCCGTTAGACACAGCTGACAAGGTAGCTGGCAGTTGGAGATGAACGTTGCAAACACTTGATCCAGAGTGCCTGTCGGTCGACAAGACCTCGACCGAGTAGGCATCTCGGTCGACCATTTCTCGACCGAGATGGTCTCTGACAGCAACTGCAGAATTAATTAACTAACCGTTGTTAAAGCAACTAACTTGTACCTAACGGCTAGTTAAGCACTTAGAAACCCCTAGAAAGTGTCTAGAACGTCCTTAAGTACTTGTAGGACATTCCTATAAATAGGACATGCCTTAGGACACCCAAACTCACTTGTTTTACACAGTTGAGCAATCTTTGAGCATACACTTGCATTGAGCAACCTGTTTGTGAGCAATTGAGCATATTTGCAGTTGGCTATTTTTCTCTTGGCTCAAATTTCGTGTCCTATAGGCTAGCATCTCCTATCCACAGCAAACACAGTTCCATATATATTGGTTAAGAGATCTACACGCTTGATCTAGGCAAATCAAGCCTTGTGCCTCAAAGGATAAGTTGTAATTTCCATTTTCCTTTCTTGCTCACTTTCATTGCCTGTACTCTTCTTGCTACTCCTAGGTTGGAGGCTGCGGATTGAAGAGGGTCGTGATCTTCTTGGTGAAGAAGGAGACTTTGAACTACTTCTAGAAGGCTGGTGCAACGGGAGGTTACTTCTAAGAGGAAGGCTACTTCAAGGGGGAGCTTGGAGTTACTTGAAGAAGGCTACCTCGAGTTGATGCATCTACTTCAAGTGAAGGTTGTTCAAAGGGGTGTAAGAAAGTATTGTATTTTGTGTAATTCCTTGAGAAGGTAATAAAATTAATACTTTCAAAATCCTGGTTGGGTAAGCAACTGAGTAGTGGACTGACAACCTTAGTATTTGCTAAGGTTGGAACCACTCTAAACCCTTTGTCTCCTTCTTGGTTTCTCATTTGTGGTTGTTTGAGTTAAATTATTGTTAAATTAGTTTAAAACCCTATTCACCCCCCCTCTAGTGGTTTTTCAATTGGTATCAGAGTAGGCTTCAAGGAACCCTAACCAGGTCTTGAAGAATGGAGGGTGATGGTGATTACAACCGCAATAAAAAGAGCAGCTTGGACCAATCTACAACATGTTGCAATTGGTGCTTAGGAACAAGCCACACAACATCTAGCTGCCCATGGAGATCAAAGAAGGAAGATGAGCATAAAGATTGTCTTATTGCTACAACAAGTGAAGAGGAAGAAGAGGTAAGTATTTTTGATTTATCTAAAGAAGAGCTAGTTGCTAGTCTTGAAGAGACGCATAAAAAATATATTGAGTGCAAGAAGAAATTAAAGAAATATAATAAAGAAAAGAATGAGTTACATGCTAAGCTTCTTGCTATTACATCTGAAAATGAAGATCTTAAAAAGATCATTGAAGATCATAATATTAAAATAAAATCTATAGAGGCAGATTGCAATCTTCTTTCTCTAGAAAAGATTAATTTGCAAACTCAAGTGAACGATCTTCAAAAACAACCCGTCTTGTGCTCACATCTAGATTATGATACTATCATGAAAGAAAAAGATTCATTATCATCTACTCTAGAACAAGCAAAGCTAGATATCAAGAAAAGAATGGAGGAGATTGCTAAGCTACAACAAGAAGTTAGTAGTCTAAATAACAATGGCATTCTTGATAAAATTTTAAATGATCCTTACCATCAAATTGGAAGGCGAGGACTAGGTTACAAGCCTAAAGGACAATCTTATCAAAAACCTAGTAAGGGAAGAACACAAGTGCCAAAAAGTCAATCTATGTATGTACCTAAAGGCACAAATACATACGTACCCAAGAACAACCTAGAACAAAATCATAGAAAGAGATATGAAGTTGATTCTATATGTTGCCATTACTGTTTGCGCCTTGGTCACTATTCTTTTTCATGTCCTTATAAGAAAAAGGATGTCAAATTAGTTTGGGTTCTAAAACCTCCAAACTAAATGAACGGAATTAAGTTGAGATATGACCAAGGACCTTAGTTGCATATTTCTATGTCTATCTCAACTCAACATAATGGCATAACAAATTAGTTCAAGTATCTAAATATCTAACTTGGATATATATATATATATATAATTCTTTTCTTACTGAAAACAGTTCTGAAATAGTACAGAACCTTTCTCGGTCGAGAATCTGTCGACTGAGAACAACTGTCGGTCGAGAAATGATTGACCGATCCGGTCTCTGTTGTCAAATCTAAAATAAATCTGCTGAATGTATTTTCAATTGATCAAATTGCTATTGTTAATGACTGATTTTACATGCAAAACAAAGTTGAAGACCATTTAATGAAAAACTTATAAATGAGATCAATTCGATTGATCGTCTAAATAAGTTAAAACTGAAAATCATGTTTAACTTAATAAATAAATTACTGTTCTTATTCACATGATTTTGTATCTCCTGGTCTATTCATATAGAAATCATGTGTTATGACATCTAGTTTAAAAAAATGATCATGGTATTTCATGGAATTATCATTGTATGCTTTTATTGTTCTATCATGCTTTCACTATTTTATCATTCAGCTCATAAAGATGATGCTATGTTACAATAGACAATGATTATTGTATGCATGTATTCTTGATGATACATAGGAAAGAAAAATGATTCATTTGTGATATGAAAAAGAATTCTAAATGCTTGCAACACATAAGATAAAAATTTCTCGAATGGCATCTATAAGTATCACTCAAAATGTCTCAAATTGATATTTAATCGAGTTACATGCAGACATATGAATGTTCAAATTGGAAATCTACAAAATTGCCTCTTGGTTAAAATCAAGTTTGACCAAGGGGCGCTATGGTCGTTGTCAAAGGCGACCTAAAATAAGTTTGGCACAACACTTATTTGAATATCATTCTCTATATAAAAATTGTGATCAAAAGACCAATTAAAATTATGACCACAAAATTGATCAAATATTGGTAATAATAATCACAATATTACTCCCTTAGAAAACATATGTACACTCTACAAATTTAGTCTATCATCTGCATTAAGAATCAGCTTAAAAATTCATTCACAGTAAGTTTGTCGGTCGATGAATTCCTCGATCGAAAACATCTCAGTCAGCCTATCTCTTTTGACCGACAGACTTCAAATAAAAATTACATTTGCAGAACCCCGACATACTTTCTCTCGACAATTATTCGACCAAGCCAATGTCGGTCGCAATTACTCGACCGAGAATTGACCGTTGGGATATGACCGTTGGAATCCGACCGTTTATGACCGTTACCAGTCGACCGTTGGGTAGTCGAGTGGAGCGTCTGGAATATGACCGTTGCGGTCGATCGGTCGACAAATTGTCGACCGACCTGGTCACTGGATTTCTATAAAAAGGACCAAAAATGGGTCATTGCTTCACACTCTCACATTCTTACTTCCATAGCTTCTCTCTAGTGCATTTTTGTGCAACTCTTTAGCTCTTCCACCTCCAATAATTTCTTGCTTCTTCTTCACCTCAAGCAAAGCAATGGCTTCATCATCTGCACGAGGAAAGAAGCAGGTTGCTGGAAGGAAGGGAAGGACGGCCTCCCCACCATTGCCGATCATCAACGACATCCCCTTCATCAACGCAGCTGCTGGTGATCGCTACCTCAGGCTCTCCTCCAAAACTCCTCTTCCACGATGACCGGTTGACGTTATGGACTTCTACATCATCGTCGACTTGGAGGATCTCTTTGAGGTGCAAAATTTGAAAGACTTTCTGAACCCTTCTTTCCCTTCTTACTCTTCCAAAGTAGTCAATGAGTTCTATGCAAACTTAACCTCCAATCCCGAAAATGACTCCTTCTCCTCTATGATCAATGGGCATAATTTTCACTTTACTGAGGAGGGTATCCTTGACATGCTCAACATAGACTTAGAAGAATACCAAGACGCTCTTGACCTTACCACTGGAAATCCACTCAATAAATTTTCCCAAGAAGACAATACCGTCAGTCTTAGTGACATGAAACGAGCCATTTTTCAATCTAACACAACTTGTCACGAAGATAGGGGTACCTACTATGCCATTAATCTCAAACCTACAGCTAGGATTGTCAACCTTATTGTTTCCACAAACATACATCCTAGAGCAAACAAGTCTGAAGTCCCTACCTTTCGCATGTGTCTAATTTATGCCATTATCAAACGTATTCCCATAAATTTTATCCGCATCATCCTTTAGAACATGCTTGAGTTTTCTGGCAATCCCCCATATGCTGATTTTGTATGTCAAATCACTCAACACTTTCTTAAGACACAAATTGAGGATATGGGATACACATGGGAAAGAAGACCACAAAAAATAAGCAAAAACACAGTAGAGAAAATGGGAATTGATTTTGGTCACAAGAGGGCTAGGACGGAAGGGGAGACATCTACTCAAGACATACCACCTCCTCCTCCTACCAACCCATCCTATGATCCCATCCAAAACACCCTAACCTATATTGCTGGGTCCCAATATCATCTAAGCAGACAATTAGATTATAGCCACCATGCCATGAACTACCTAAACCAAAGGATGCAAACCCTCTCTCCAAATCAACCAGATGAATATCCTTATTCTTTAAATCCTACCATGATCAACCCATATAATCCCTCTTACAACTACTACCAAACTCCACCTCCACCATATACAGATCTCACACATACTCAGTTTTCTTCAATACAACTACAAGACATTGCTGCTCATTTCCGCTTTGATCGTGTTCCTACCTTCTTGGAAGCATATGCCTTAACCAAGACAGGTGCTTTGGAGTGGCAAACTTTAGTCCAATATTATGGAGCTGAGCCATTTCTTGGAAAAGACCCTGATATTGATGTAATACTTAAGTCTTTCCAGTGAGATTTGGAGTGTCCGTTGTATTAGTTGTAATGAAATGGTTATCTTTACATGATTTGGTTATCTTTGCATAATTGTAATAATTACATCATTGCAATGAATTGGTTATCTTTACTAATTATAATGGATATTTTTCAAAGCATATATAATATGTTCCTTCTATGGCATCATTTGAACATGGCTTATAAGACTATTATAGTAGAGCATACAAAGTAAGGGGAGTAATAAATATGTAATAAATAAAAAAGGATGACATCTTTGCAAAAAAAACCTGAAATTTAAAATTGTGGCTAAATTGACCATCTATTGAAGAGCATCCGTACCTTGATTATAATTGGGGATATCTATTTAAGGGAGAGTAATACTTTTCATATACTCTAAGCTTAAAATGTTTTTCTTATCACCTTCAAGACTTAACATCCTTTACAAGTGATTGAGTAATTACTAAAAGACTCACAAATATTTATCTTGGATATCTTTTTGAAATGACAAAGGGGAGAAATTCTAAAGTTTTTCTCGAATAAAAGGATCATGGGAAGCGCATGAAATACCTTGGATATGCTTGGTTCGTGGTTAAAGGTTGAGCATGCAGTTGGACAACTGTGGCATAAAGAAATGAATCTAGGGTTCTTAGGCCTAAGAGGGGAAGCAGTGTACCCGATGCTCATGATGAGATTTGAGTCTCTATAGTTTCAAGCATGGTACTCCTCATGTGTAGAGGAAAAGGAAACCCCTTAAGTTAAAGGTATGTTTGATGAACCCCTCACAACTAAGTTGGTCTAATGTTGAGTATGAGAACAAGTACGACCTACCATGGTTTAGTAGGTGGTCTGCCTGTGCCTTAGTGGCTATTGGGTTAAGCATGCTTATGTGAATATAAACCCTAGGGATGTTTGTGACCTTGTTGTCAAGAGTTGTAGTTTCCTCCCATCCTAGGAGAGGAACCCTTTGGTAGGGTGTGTACCAGTTTGTGGGTTTTGTGGAAATCTAAGGATGTCTCATAGGATCGTGAGAAGCTAAGTGAAAAGTACATGGTATGAGAATGAACCTGTAGACCCATAGATAATCATCTCTAAGTGCATGTGGATGTGTTATAATGGAGGTAACCGGTATGGGGCCTGACCAAGGTAGGTACGTTGCCATGACCCTATGAAAGGATGGAAGTCATCCCATGAATGCAGAGAGAGAGAGATGATGAAGTCTTGGGTAAGGTTCTAAGCTGGACATGTACTATAATAGAATCCTAAGTCTATCCTAGGGTCAGGTAGGGATAAGACCGATGGAAGTAGGAGTTGCCTAATTCCCTAGTTGCACATGACCATAGGGTCGGGAGGTAACAACTATCATTGTCTGAGGGCCATGGGTTAGGAGATTAATCACCTTCATGAACTCATGAGACCCAAAGGGCATATGAGTAGGGCACTCTCTGGATGCATGAGGTAAGAGGGATGACCCCAAAAGTGTCGGCACCCTATATACCCAGAGGAGATGACCAAGGATTGTGTGTAAACCCCAGTAGGTTCGAGACCAGTTTTCCATGGAAGTAATTTTTGATATCATGATGTTTTTGATGTAGAGACATGAGTTTCATGTTTCAACTTAGATTTGAAGGTGTACTGGCAAGGTGGGATGTACCATCTCTACTCTTGGAATAGGAAGAACTCTATATTTGGACGGCCGCCAAATGCTTATTTCTTCTTGTTATGGGAGTGAGAGATAGGACAATATGCATGCCTTACACCAAAGATAGAGATGATGTGAGTTGGAACGTTGCTATGAGGTATGGGGAGAGAGATGATAACATATCTTGGCAAAGTGAACAATAGGTACAAATGATAAGAGTATTAAGGTGATCATCTTGTGAGAATTTTTTATCATGAGCTATGTGGAATTTGCAAGTTATACAAGGTTGAGTTCAAAAACTAAGAGAATAAGCTCAGAGTTTTCTTGATGAAGATAGACTTAGAGTTGAGATGAGGTAATAAGTAAAATACATGGAGGTGTATGTCTTCAACGTTACCTAACACCTAAGGATGTGAAGTGGTAATGGATGCTCTGGATGAGATACAGCTGCCTAGTTTAGATGGAGGCTAGAAGAGGCTGATAGGATAACCCCCAGTTGGAAAAAGAGATAAGTTTGGCTAACACTCAGATGCAACAATATCAATTGATCAAGTTATTAGTTGTTTGGTTAGCCAGCCTAGGCCTTGATGCAATGAAAGGATGGTGGTAGAACCTCATATGCTTTTCTTTGGGAAAGAAGGTGATGAAACCCCGACTAGAATGGTTTAGGGTTTCTAAGGAATTAATGTTGAGGAATCATGACATACAAGATATTATGATACACCGTACTATGAAGATAGTAAGTGACAATAGTACTTTGGATGCCTAAGATAATATTGCACATGGCATGTTGCCATGCATGATAGAAGGTGAAGGACAAACACTAGTAACCCAATGAGTTGGTATAGAGGATAGAGAGTCCCCGAGAGGGAATGGGAGTTCACCACTATGGATGTTGTGGTAAGTATCCCCTTGACCAAGGAAGGTCAAGATACAATGTGGGTTATGGTAAATCGCCTTACCTAGATGACAAGAGAAAGAAAGAGTATTGTCAAGGGACAGATCGGGTTGAACTACTTACAAGAGAGAGAGATGGTTTAGCTACACCATGATGCGAGTTCTAAAGTTCTTGAGTAGGACCTAAAGGTTCACTTCCATTAGGTGGAAGTAGATACATGAAGAACTCGATGTCAGTACAGTTTATCACCCCATATTAATGGACAGTATGATCCAGACTAGAGGGTCTAATGAGAGCATGTGTGCTCATTCAGGGTGATACATGGAGACATTTCTTAAGATGTGATGTTAACCACAATAGACTTTATCGGGATGCAAGAAGTTCTATAAGGAGGTTGTGTCGGTCACCACTTCATTAAGATGATGTTGGTGAAGGAGGCCTCGTGAAGGTCAGAAAAGAACCACATTGTTTGCAGATGAAGTTGCTTTGATCATGCAATGGCTAAGAGGGATCCAGAAGCGACATGAGTCATGAACTGATGCAAAGAAGACTGACATGCAGTTCACTGTGGGAGAGTATGTGATGTGAAAATCTGACCCCTCTAAGCTATAGCTGAGAAAGTTGAGTCCTCGATATATGGGTCCATTTGAGATGGATTGGTGGAGATGGTTGTTTTTATCCTTGCCCCTCAGGATAACATGATGTGTAATGTGTTCCATGAGTCCGATATAGAACACTATGTGAGGTACCCAAGCCATGTGCTGAGCCCTGAACCTATTCAGCTTTTGAGAGGCTGAAATGTCTTGAGTCACCTATGAGGGTACGATATACCAAGGTAAGAAAGAACTCAGATGGAAGAATATGAGATTATGAAGGTTCTTGGGAAGCACCATGGAAAGGGTGAAGCCACATGGGAGCCCTGATGGACATAAGAAAGGCTTATCGTGAATTGTTTGTTTGCTTGATGGAATTTTGAGGACAAAATTCTTATAAGAGGGGAAGGTTGTTACAACCCCAATTTTTGGGTTCATTTGGTGAGAAATGTAATTTCTCATAATAAAGATAAATGAACAAATAATGATTGAATGCATGAATTTCGTTTAAAATAGCCTTGTTGATTTATTTGTGGGCTTTATTGGCTATTGGGCCCAATAACAAGGAAAAGGCAAAAGAAACTCCATTATTAATAAGAAATAGAGAAAAGAAAAATGTAGAAACCTCTAGAAGGCAATAGAGTGTAATACAAAGGTGGATTTCGTGCCTCTTGGGTTCCTTAGGTCCCAAGGAGTCCAAAATTACAAAGATAAAGCAATAAGAAAAGAAAAGATCAACTAGATATTTCTTTATTAAGAAGGAAATTATAAATAATGATTAAATATGGGAAATAAGTATAATTGAGTTGTCCTTGATGGATTTTCATATCCAAAGGATTACTAATGATAAAAAGGATGCCAATGAGGAAAATAAAAAGAAAGATAAAGAGAAATCCTTGAAAAGAGATATTTTACTAAAGAAATGAATAAGAAGAAAGAGAAAATAGATAAAGTATAAGTAAAAGGCTAAGGAATATTCACCAATATGGGAATTCGTGCCTTAAATATTTGTTGAGGTCTAAGGGACACAAAATAATAAGATGATGGAAAAATGAAAAAGGAATACTAATTAATTTTGATTAATTGGATAGATAACTTGGGAGAGATGGAAGCCTTCTCATCCATTGCAATTTGTTTCCCAAATTTCGTACATAGATAGATATTGTAAAGGCAAACCTTCCCTTAAAATTTGAGTTAAAAAGGAGCTAGGGTTTAGGAGATACAAATTTATCAAGTTATTGCCAAAAATTGGGATTTATTCTGAATTAGGAAAAATACTTTCCTTTGTGTTTGATCGCGAGCAATGGGATCCGTTGGATCTTGATCCAACGTGGGACTCTCATCATCTAAGTCCCACTGGGACTGGGAGTCTGCGGATTACAGAGGATCTTTCCTCTCAAGATTTCTCATGATACAAGGAGTGTGCATTCTTGATGATGATCCATGTGGACTCAGGAGAGGAAACCGCAGAGGATCATCCCTAATTTGACTAGGTTTGGTCGACGTTTTAGGAAATACCCAAATCTCGCAAGCCTGCTTCCCACCCTATATATAGGGGATGGTGATATAGGGTATCAGCATCTCTTTTTGCTGGTTCAAATAATGCGGCAGAGCACAAGGATCGCTCTGGTGCCTTCAATTGCCGAGTTTACCTTGACCTGCACCCCGTTCCCTTGGCTAGCCTCGCCGGAGTCTAGCGAGTAAGAAGGCATTGCGACACGTTCTTGGCGAGCAATTGAGCCTGCGGTCAAGTTTGGCTGTGGGAGGCGGAGCTTCCTGGAAGTTTGGCACGCTCGTTGGTGGCCGAAAGCTCTGAGTCAACCCCAAGGTTGACCATCGTGGGCTTGTTGTACCTCGACGCAAGGAAGAAGAAGACCTCACGGTCTTTTACCAAGTTGCCCCTCCGCGTCTTCAAGCAAGGTGAGGACAGTTCTATCCTTCATATTCTTTTGTTTCCAAAGGCACACACATCATGGACCGTTGGATCCTGAGTGGACCAGTGGACCATGGATCGGACGATCCGTGTTTTTCTAGAATTAGCAAATAAACTAGAAAAAGGAATTTTCTTATTAAAAATCATCCCTTTTGATAGAAAACTCAAATGAGGAAAGTTAATACATGAAAAATGATCAAAAAAATATGAGGGGTGCATTAAAAATGTTTTGGAAGCCTAAATCAGTACACTTTTGTAAAAGTATTTCATTTTGAGGGAAAAAGTAATAATTTGTGGTTAGAAACCCTAATTGTTGATGAAGAATAGATTTAATCTTGCAAGTGAATAAATTCAAGCGCTATTAACTGGTTTAATAATATATATGGATATTAACCTATTTTGAAAAGGGAATTACATGAATTAGGGTTTTAAACCTAATAATGTAATTAGTACCCTTAGAAACCCTAAAGTGAGGAAAAAGGGAAGAAAAGATATAGTAATCCGAAAATTACAGTTTTTGTGGTTCAAACCTGATCTTAAGGATCTTAATGGAAAATAAGATAAGATAATTAGGGTTTGATGGATATTTTGATAAAAGTAAAATAAAAGTGGTAAAAAGGAAAAGAAACCCTAATTATGATTGA